>QLPI01052828.1:39338-51044 GCA_003314275.1 Chroogomphus rutilus
TTTTTCTTTCAAACTCATGCGTGGCTTCCCCCCACCTGCTGGCTGCTTTGCTAATAACATTCCTCTGTCTCTTCTGGCTTTCTAGGTCTCTGCTGCCTCTCTCCTAGGCTGTTACTGCTGGGTTCTCCTCTTTTTCTGCTCTCTTCTTCTGGGATTCTGGGGTCTGTTGTGCTATCTTCTGCTGGGGATGTGCTGTCTTCTGCTGCTTCTCATGGCTGTCTTCTGTTCCCTGCTGCTGCCCCTGTGCTCTCATTGGTCTCCCCAGCTCTGGTAAGCATTATTTTCCCTTTTTTTGGTCTATTTTTCATACTGATTTTCCTTTTTTGCTTCTCTTTCAGCTACATCCTGCCCCTTTCTCCTCCCACCCTCACATATTACTTTCTTTGTTATCTACTGACTTAGGTGAGTTCTATTATTATGTTTTCACTATTGTTGTTTACTAATTTTGGTTTTTTTTGACCCATTTTTAGCCATCCTCTTCCTCAATCCTCTTCTTCATCTCTCCTCTCTCTCCCTGGATTGGGTCCCTCCTCTGATGAGTAGAGTTTTGCATCAAGTTGTCTTGTTTTGATTTTTTTTTGAGGATGAAATTGGGCTTTTTGTAGGATTTTTTGTTGGCTTGTGATGGCATTAGATTACATTGTTATTAGACTTTGACAATTGAATAGTTTGTATTGTCTGAATATTCAAATACAAGAGAATTACCCATAGAAAAGCTCTTTACACTACCTTGACAAAAGTCTGACACAAGATTGTCTAATGGAAAATTTAACCTGGATATTAGATTAACAATGCCTTGGGTGTTCAGCTCAAATTAATCTTATGGCTCAAGGTTTTTTCAAGGTAGGCATGAATAAAGGCTTATTTAATAACATCTAAGTACCTTGAAAAAACCTTGAAAAAATCTTTGCCAAGATTAAATTCAGGCTCCAGATCTATCCGTTTGGCAAGCTTAATTTCAGCTTGTGCCAGAACCGTGGTGTAGCACATGGTCTCAGCTTGGTACATTCAGTTCATCATTGTCAGGCATTGGAAATGCCAACGATACCATTGGAAGTCGGCCCAGTCCTAGAGACCAATCGGGGTGGCTTGGCTTCAACATACTCATGCGTTGGGCCCTACCTTCTGTGCATGCTACTGACTTCAGACAGGAGAGATGCCTGTGAGGGTATTAAGAATGCCGAAGGTACTGGCCCAAGGAAGGACTTTAGGTGAGAGAAGAGAGAGAATAAGGGGCTTGTGCCAAGTTGATATCCAGAATGAGGAAGTATGTACATGTATGTGCTACTTATATAGGTTTAAGAGGCGAGATGTGAAATAAGGAATGTAGAACAATAAGGTATGCAGAGCATGTGGGGATATTGTCTACAATGATCAAGAATAGAATGGAGGAATGTAAGCAAGAATAGGACAATGAAGATAGGATAATAGAAATTTGGCCAAGAATAAGACAATAGGGAGTGACCGACTATAAAACAATGGGGTCATGGCTGAGGATAAAACAAGAGCAAGATGTGTTGAATTGAGACAGGTCAGGGAACAAGAGTAGATGGGAGAGATTAATCGATGGTGAATAAGGAAGGAGTGAGTGAGGAATGTGAATGAGGGATATAGGTGGTGGATGTGTCGAGCTGAGACCAAAGTACCAAATGACGGATGTGTGGTTTGGTCACTTGCACGTGAAGTTAAGCTGATCATTTGGTTGGCACTGCTGAGTTACCAGATACTTAGTATGTGTACTTGACAATCATTTGGTCCACTTCCTTCATTCCATCCCCTCTACCTTTGTTTATTCTTCTATTCCCAATCCAGGGTTTGTACTCTGGAGACAGAGGGACTAGAGGTCACGGGTTCACAGTGTCAGGCTTTGGGAATTGTCAAGTCTGCAACACCGAGTACCGGCTCACTCGGGAATACCAACCAACTGGCCCTTGCCCACATCATCTTGCACTACCATGCAGCCTCGGCTTGGTACACCCGGTACATCATTTGGACCACTCCTCTCGTCCTATCCTCTTCATTGTTCCTTCACCCCCTATCCACTCCTTGACCCACTCTCCCTAAAACATATTACTACTTCATCATTGTTCGGTCGTGGCCCTATTGTTTTATCTCCAGTTGTCATTGTTCTATTTCCTCCTCCACTCTCTCATTATCTTGTTGTCAGCCATCCTCTATTATTCTAATCTTGCTTACATTCCTTATTCTATTCTTAATCACTGTGGACAATGCCTCCATGTGGTTTCTTCATACCTTATTGTTTTCCATTCCTTACACCACCCTGCTCCACATCTTGCTTCTTAACTATATAAGTGTCAAGCGTCGGGTACTGATGGACTTCGGTACTGCCGAGGGGTGTTGGCAAAAGGTCGGGTGGACTATGGCCAAGTCCTGCAGGCCAAGAGTAGTGGCATTGGCTTCAACGTACTCGTGCGTTGCACCCTACTTGCCATGCATGCCACTGTATTTGCAACAGACAGATACTCAGGGGGATGCTGAGGATGCTGGCCCGAGTCGAGGACTTAACAGAAGAGAAGAAGGTAGAAGGGCCTAAGCCTAGTCGATACCCAGAATGAGGAAATATGTACATGCATGTCCTACTTATATAGGTTAAGAAGTGACATGTGGAATAAGGAATGTGGAACAATAAGGTATGCAGAGCATGTGTTTATTATCTACAGCGAGTAAAATTAGAATAAGAAATGTAAGATGGGGATAAAACAATAAAGGACAGAATAATAGGACATGCGCTAAGATAGGACAATAGGAAATGCCCAATTATAAAACAAGGCTGTAGCCGAGGATAACACAAGGGCAGGAAGTCCCGAGGTGAGGCGGACCGAGGGGTGAGGAGTAGGCATGGGATGGGAATGAGAAATGTGACCAATATGTGTGTCTAGCCAAGAACAACTCATTGAGTGGTTTGCACTTGGTTACTAATGGAGTATTTTAGTCGGTACTGCTGAGTTACCGGATCCTCGGTATGTGTACTTGACAATAAGTAGTAGGATGTATGTAGATAGTTCCTCACTCAGAATATCAAATCGGTTCCTACCCCTTTGTCCGTTTCCCATCTCTAAAGTCCTTCGCTTGAGCTGACACCCTCGGCATCCTCACGAGACCTCTTACTATCCAAATTAGTGGTGCGCATGGAACAGCAGGGTGCAATGCACAAGCACATTGAAGCCTAGCCACTCCAGAATGGTTTGCAGGACTTAACCGATATTTTGGCATTACCGAATCCTAACAGGAATGCCGAAAGGTCAGACCAGGTAATGGCCAAGTCCTGCAGGCCGGGAGTAGTGGCTTGGCTTCAACATGCTCATGCATTACACCCTACTTCCCATGTATGCTACTGATTTGGGACAGAAGAGATACCCGGGAGAGTGCTGAGAGTGTCAGCCCCAGTAAAGGACTTTAGATAGGGGAAGGGAGGACAAGAAGGCATAAACCTAGTTGATTTCCAGAACAAAGAACCATCTACATACATTGGCTACTTATATAGGTTAATAAGTGAGATGTGGAACAGAGTGGCACAAGGAATGGAGAACAATAAGGTATGAAGAATAATGTGGAGGTATTGTCCACAATGATCAAGAATAGAACAAGGAATGTGGGTGAGAATAGAACAGTGAAGTATGACCGAGAACAAAAGAGTGAGTGATAATAGAACAATAGAGAGTGGCTGAATATAAAACAATAGGGCCACTGCCAAGTGACAATGAATAGTGAATGTCCCAAGGGTAAACGGGTAAGGGGAAGGACAGGGAATAAAAGAATAATAAAGAATAGGAGGGTGGGATAGGGATAATGAACTGAATGTACCAAGCTGGGGCCACACATTGGTGAGGGATGATATGGGTAAGGGTCAGTTGGTTGGTACTGCCAAGTAAATCAGAGCATGGTATCGTGGGCTTGACAAAGGGCAACCCTCTTGCAGCCTCTTGGAGGTGTCTCAGAGGTGAGCTAAGCAGGGGGAATCCAAAGTTTTAATTATAACTACTACCTAAGTATATGTGGGGCCCTCACCTAAGCAGGGGGAATCCAAAGAGGAAAGTCTAAGGATCCCGCTGCTGGTGAACCCCTTTTATACCCTTTATGTAAGTGGTCTGTGCACTAGCTTACAAATCAATACATTGTAGTTTGTAGAGCCAACTTCCTGGTACTAAGTCCAAAGCTTGGGTGTTTATTCTGGGTCCTATTTATCATGTTTTAAGATCATTCCTGTTTCCACTCAGTGGTCTTTCGGATTTGAGCATCTTACCCTCGGAGTTGGTCGGAGTTTGAAATAGCACTTCGGACCTGGATGTGACTTTGGAGAGGGTCATCCCCTAATATCACCCCCCCTTCTAGAGTGCCACATCCTCGTGGCACAGAATGATAGGGATTCAAAGGCCATTGTTCGGATCCTCCAGGGTGCTCCTGGATGTTGCAGGTAGAACTCTCATATCTTAGTGGAGCATTCATGTCTTCCTCCTTTACCCATGTTATGGCCCATACCTCTAATAAACCCCCATTAGTCTCCCCAACCACCCGCACCATTTCCAGGACTTTCTGACCATTAAAAGCCTGAAACAATTGCTTTCTGCAAATCCGTTGTATCAACCCAAAGTTCTGCAATTCTGAACCTCTGCGATTCTGAGACCTAGGTTCTGCTCTTTTGATAAATGACATGCAGGATCATCGTATACCTCACTCCCTTATTCTTCCCTCTCTATTAGCCCCTTGTACTCCTTCCTCCCCTTGTCTTTACTTGGAAAAGTTAGTACAAGGATTAGTTACATGTATATAAGCCACCAGTCAACTGGACTATTCGCCAGTATGCATATCGACTTAATTCTGTGTTATAGTTTCCCATTCAGTTCCAGTAAACTTTCTGAATTTCCAAAATTAGGGACAGATGATTGAGGAGAGCATAACACATAAGTTGAAGCCAAGTCCCTATGACCTCAAACAACTCGAACAACTAGTCATATGACCTAATACCGTGAACAGTCCTAAGCCCTGGGCACTTCCCATCTTCTGCTTTGTCTGCTTCCATCCGTGAACCACGACCTCTAGTCCCTCTGCCCCGCACCCTCTCTGAAACCATTTGGAAGCCTCCAGAAACCCTTCTGGAAGCATCTAGCTAAGCACCTGACACATGGATTTAACAACCCATGTATTCTCTTCATATCCATACCACTGTCACTTGACTAAAAACTAGAATCCCCCTCACATCAAGCGACTGTCCAACACCTTTTCTACCTCATAATGCTCCTCTCCCTCTATTAATTCTGGTGGTGGAGGTGGTTTGGACCTTCAACCTGGAATCAGATCTTTGGGCACTGGGAGGAGTTTGACCACATTGAAGATGGGGTGGAGCTGAGATAGGGATTGTGGAAGTCAGAGTCTGTAGGCATGTCTTCCCACTTTTTGTTGAATGGTGTAAGGTCCCAAATGTCAGTGGCTCAGTTTCTGCAAGGGTCACTTTGTCTGGATGTCCAAGGCATCTAGGCACACTTGGTCTCCTGCTTGGTATTCTGGTGCTGGGGTTCAGTATTGGTTGTAATATCATGCCATATCATCCTTTGCTTTTGCCAGTGCTGACTTTGCTTCCTCTAGTGACTGTTCCATTTGGTCTTTGAACTCATTCACTGTTTCTGTTTGTGATTTTGGCTGTTGTGGTTCAAAACCCATCTGTGGGTGTCATCCCATGTCTAACATGAAGGGAGTTTGCTGTGTGGCAGAATGTACATGATTATTGTACTGGAATTCTGGTATAGGTAGGAGTTCATCCTAGTCATCTTGTCGCTCATTGACAAAGACTTGGAGGTACTGCTCTAACTCTTGGTTGACATGTTCCATCTGGCCATCTCCTTATGGGTGGTAGGCTGTTGTTGCTGCAAGCTTGATACCCAGGAGTCAGTAGAGTTTGTGGGTGAACTCCAAGATGAATTGAGGACCTCGGTCTGAGACCACCTGTTTTGGAAGTCCATGCAGTTTCCACATGTGTGTCAGATAGAGTCACGTGGCTCCTAATGCCATGATGGTAGTGTTTGTGGGGAGGAAGTGTGCCCTTTTTCTTACTGAGTCAACTACATTCATGACTGCATTGTGTCCATGGGCATCTGGCAGCTCTACTATGAAGTCTACGCTGAGAGTGTCCCACCAAGCTTTGGGGATGGGGAGTGGTTCCAACTCTCCCATTGGAGGCTGCATCCAGATTTTGGTCTATATGCAGGAGTCGCAGTTTTTACATACTTTCCCACATATCGTGACATCTGAGGCCACCAGTAGTTCCTGGAGATCAGTTCTAGTGTTTTCCATCTCCCCACATGCCCAGCCACTTGCATATCATGGTGCTGAGAAATGATGCATCTCCAAAGTCTGGGTCATTAAGGACATAGATCCTCCCTCTGAATTGCAGGGGGCCATCATGTTCCATCCACTCAGCAGATCGTACTGATTTGACATGCCCCCATCAGAGTTCTATGATAGCCTTGGCTACTGGATCTTCTGGGCCTGAGGTCCGAAGCTTCACTTGCATGTCTATGAGGATATCTCTTTCTTCTCTGACCGCCGTAATTCATTCCAGAGCTTGGATGGTGAACAGCTCTGATCAGAGGAGGATTATATTCTCATTATCCTCCAATCCAGATCTGTGGTCTGATCTTCTGGAGAGTGCATCCACTTTGCCCATACTCTGTCCCGGTCAGTGGTGGAGTGTGAAGTCGAAGCAAGACAGGAAGAGGGACCATCGGGCTTGCCTTTGGTTTAACTTCTTAGAGGTTCTGAAATACTCCAGATTTTTATAGTCTGTCCAGACCTCAAACTGGAGTTGTGTTCCCTCTAGGAGGTGCCACCATTCCTCCAGAGCTTTGATGATGGCCAACATTTCTTTGTCATGGATTTTATATTTCCTTTCCACTAGGCTTAGGCTTTTGGAGAAGAAGGCAATTGGGTGCCACCACCCATCTTCTGGTGATTGTTGTGAGATGGTGGCCCCTGTGGCAAAGTCCAAGGCATCCGCTTCCACTCTGTATACTTGAGAATTATCTGGAAACATCAGTATCAGGGCAAAGGTGATAAGCTTCTTAATTTTTTGGAGTGCTGCCTCCTCTCCCTCTCCCCACTTCCATGGTTCCCCTTTCTTTGTGAGATTGAAGAGTGGTTGAGCATGAAGGGAGAAGTCCTTGATAAAGTGTCAGATGAAGTTTTCAAATCCAAGGAATAACTGGACTTCCTTTTAGTTCTTCAGAGTTGGCCACTCAGTCACTCCTCAGAGCTTCACAGGGTCCATTTCTACCTTCCCTTCTGATATGATGAGTCCCAGATACTCAATCCTTGTTCTTTCAAACTTGCACTTCTCCTTTCGAAGATAAAGTTTCTGTTCTTGGAGTCATTCTAACAACTGGCATGTGATCCTTCGGTGCTTGGCCAAGGTCTGAGAATAGATGAGGATATTGTCAATGTATATGCAGAGGAGTCCAGCTAAGATGAGGCCTTGGAAAATATCATTCATCATCGTCTGAAAAGTAGCTGGACTGTTTGTGAGTCGGAAGAACATCACCAGCAGCTCGAACAGTCCTCGGTTTGTGCAAAAGGCAGCCTTCCACTCGTCCCCCTCCTTGATTTGGACATTGTTGTATCCCCATCTGACATCCAGTTTTGTGAAATACTTAGCTCCCTTGAGCTGGTTCACCAGCTCTGGAATGAGGGCGAGTGGGTATCAGTTTTTTACTGTCATTACATTCAACTTTTGAAATTCCTGGATGAGCCAGAGGGATCCTTCTTTCTTTTTGATGAAGAAGACCAGGGAGATGCCATCGGAGATTTTGAAGGTCAGATGTGTCCAGTCCGAAGGTTCTCTTGAATGAAGGCATCTAGCTCAGTTTGTTATAACGGGGACATGGGATACACCTTGCAGTTAACTGGACTAGCCCCTAGTTCCAGTTCAATAGTGTGATCCCAAATCTTTCTCTCCAGGAGCTCATTGAAGGATTCTTTGGTGAAGACACTCTCAAAATCTCAGAGATACTCTGGAATTTCCACTTCTGTTCAGACATTTTTGTAATGGGCCTCTGCCAACCTCTGGGGTGGTCTGCGCAACTCGGACATGTTCTCCTTCCAGTGGGAGCACCACACACATCACTCTATCCCCGGGCTCTAATTTATCCAGTGGGTCTTTCTCTTCTTTGCTCTCCTCGCCCACCTCCACACTGTCTTCCTACAGACCTTCTTCTTTGGGGAGCTTCAGAAATGGGCCATGACACTCATGGATCTGGTTTTTAACATCTGCTCCTTCCTTTGTTCATCTCACACCTCAGCTTGGCAGGTGTGATATTTTGCCAGACATTGACTCATGTTAACAGTCTGAGCCTGCCAGTCAATCTCTGGATTGTGTTCTTCCAGCCAGGTAAAGCCCAGGATTAGGTCTTGTTTTCCTAAGCTGGTGACCACAAATGTAGTTTGCTCTGTGTGTCCATTTACTTGGAGGATCATGTCGACAACTTCCCTGATGGCTCTGGCCTTGTTTGGTGATCCATCCACATTGTAAACTGGGATAGGCCTCTGTAGCTTCTGAGTGGTAAGATGGTGTCATTCTACATAACCTCTGTCCATGAACTGTCAGGTGGCCCCACAATCCACAAGAGCGGGTCTCGACTTGACCTCGGCTGTGTCTATTGTTTGGATCTCCACCTTGATAACCAGGGATTTCAGACTTGGTGTGGTGGCAACCATATATTTCTTCAGAAGTTGCTTCTCCCATTTTCGGAATCATATCTGAGATCACTTCAGTAGAGCCTCCGATGTTTGTGCATCTTTTGGTGGCTGTTCTTCTAAAGGGGAATGTGCAATGATTACATCACTCTCTTCTTCCAGGTACAAGAACCTATTATGTACAGGCAGCAGGGGCACACGATTTACCCACTGGTGGCCCCAAAATCCCCTTCTTCCTCTCTCTCTTCTTCCCCTTCTGCTACCTTGGGGTTCTTCAATACTTCCATTGATGCTACTTCTGACAGCCCTACAAGGTTCAGAGTTTCTGGAAGTAGCTCTAACTTTTCCTCCATACTCATGGTTTGGATGTCAAAGGACAATGGGCAGTCCCATGCATAGTGCCCAGGTTTTTGGCATCGGTGGCAAACCCCTAGGGTAGAACCCTTAGCTTGGGTCCAGTCTACCTCTATTGGGGTTGGAGCTTCCTTTGGAGCAATTGGCAGTAGCATTGGGTTCTGTCAGGGTGGATCTGGGAAGCGAGGGGGTAGTGCTGGCATCCTTGGAACTCTGAGCACAAACCTAGGAGATGTGCTGTTTGCTGTTTAAATGGGTGGAGGTCCAAAGTTGACTGCAATGAGCCTCTGTGAATGCTTCGTTGGCTTCCTGGACCCAGGCAACCCTTTGTGCTGGCTCATACCATCCTTTGGGATCGTCAAAGCTTGGGGTTCCACTTTCCAGGAGGGCGACCTTCATCTGTATTCCTGGTTCAAGTCCTCAGCAGAACTTGATCACGATCATCTTGTCATCATGGTATTCCACAAGGTCCACCAGCTCTATGAATCGGTCAACATATTCTTCTACGAAGTCTTTGCCTTGGTACCAGCCCGTCCCTTCTAGTCAGATAAGGGTGGAGAGTTGTTCATTCTTGGGGCAGAAATTTCATATGAAGTCTGATTCAAAGGCTCTCTAGTCCAAGTAGTGGGGATGTCTGCTCCTCTCACTTCAGAGTATTTTGTTTGTGAAGCAGGCCGCTCTATTGGACTTGAAGTAGGAGAGAGTCCAGGGTATCCAGGCCTGGCTGTTAGAGAATTGATCTCCACATATTGTGAAGTAAATGTTACAGGAGTTGAGGAAGGCCCTCCCCTTCCCCCTGTCTCCATCGAAGTTGGATGGTGGTGTGGGCCTGATTCTGGAGTGTCCTTACAAGGTGGTGGCACTCCAAGCATCCGAAAAACATGCGCTCAGAGTTGGGTCATCCTCTGAATTTTTGGGGTTTAACCCCTGATGCCTAGGGTCATTTAGTTTGGCCATGATTGCCCTAAGGGCTTTGCTTATTGTGGCATTTGCCGTTCAGTTTTCCACCAGTTCTTTCTCTAACCCCCTCAATCGCTCCTCAGCATCCATGCTGAAGGTGAGACTAGTGGGGATATCTATGGCTAACTATAGAGGAGGGGGAGTCCAGTGTCAGATATGTGCAGGAGTTGGTACTCTCCAAATCACTTTTGTTGAGTCTGAAACCACCTATGACTGTGCTGCAGTGCGGCTCCCGGCCCTTATTGGAGAGACTTTCCTGCTGTAAGGGCAACCCTCTGGCAGCCTCTTGGAGGTGTCTCAGAGGTGAGCTAAGCAGGGGGAATCCAAAGTTTTAATTATAACTACTACCTAAATACATGTGGGGCCCTCACCTAAGCAGGGGGAATCCAAAGAGGAAAGTCTAAGGATCCTGCTGCTGGTGAACCCCTTTTATACCCTTATGTAAGTGGTCTGTGCACTAGCTTACAAATCAATACATCGGAGTTTGTAGAGCCAACTTCCTGGTACTAAGTCCAAAGCTTGGGTGTTTATTCCGGGCCTATTCATTATGTTTTAAGATCATTCCTGTTTTCTGCTCGGTGGTCTTTTGGATTTGGGCATCTTAGCCTCGGAGTTGGTCGGAGTTCAAAATAGGACTTTGGACTTGGATGTGGATTAAGAGAGGGTCATCCCCTGACAAATACTTCCACATGTTCTTCATACCTTATTCTTTTCTCCATATCTTATGCCACCCTGATTCCACATCTCACTTCTTAACCTATATAAGTAGTACATGGATGTAGATATTTCCTTATTCTGAATATTGACTTGGCTTATGCCTACTTGTCTTCCCTCCTCCCATCTGAAGTCCCCTACTCAGGCTGACACTCTCAGCACTCTCCCACATATCTCTTCTGTCTTAAATCAGTGGCATGTATGGAAAGTAAGGTACAATACACAAGTATGTTGAAGCCAAGCCACCCTGATCAGTCTACAGGACTTGGCCAATTCCTGCCAGCATTGTGAAGTCGGTACTATTCTAATAGTACTCGGCCCATGCATCATTGGCATTCTTGGTGCCTGAAACCAAAGCACATAACAGAATCAAACCTTTGTATTAGAACATGCCCCAAGGCTATCTCAGACAGGCAGCAGTTTATTCCAGACTAATCCAAATATATATTTCCTTGACTTTCTATCACTTTTCCCCATGACACAATTTACACATCATTTCCCCTTATTATTTTATCACATACAACATTTGCCCCTCATGCATACCACTTTCACATGATATATTTGCCCTTTACCTCCTATATCTCACTAGCATATAAGAGAGTAATTATCACTGTAAATCATAACTATTATAACAATCACAACAATTCCACTACAGTTTAATTGTGATTTTATTAAGATTTTATAACATCTTTAAACTCTTTAATTCTTCACTTAATCTCTGGCTTTTCCCTACACTTTATTCAGTGTAGTCGTCATTATTATTATTTTATTCCAGTATTTGCTTGACTTCTTAATTCCTAACACCCCTCAAGGCCACTAGTAGTGGTGCCTGGGGCCTTGTCTACTAGGACCTGGCAGGTGCACACATCTCCACATACTAGCATCATTGCATGAGCTGGGTGAGGATGGACCCCTGCTGTTGTTGCTGCTGCATGGGTGTGAGAGGGGGGGCTTGGTTGTGGGTTGGGGGGGGGG
>QLPI01052828.1:51051-63148 GCA_003314275.1 Chroogomphus rutilus
GGGGGGGTATGTCTTGGCCATCACCTCCATGACTTCTGCTACTGCTGCTGTCTCCACTGCCACATCTGTGAGGTGCTGTATTGATGCTCCGGTATTTTCATTGAATTCATCCACTGTCCTGGTAGTTGATACTGCAGCTCCATGGCAGATCATCAGTGGTCCATTTCAGGCCTGAGATCATGTCCCTAAGCTGTTCAGTAGTTAGGCTGAGGATGTCATTGATAGCAGTTGCTGTGTAGGTGTCAATGTGCCCAGTGTCTATATTCTCCAATATGTATGCAATCACACTCAATCCATCTACTACTACCTTAGACAAAGTCACAAAGACAGCATCTGCATGAGATGGAGTAGGACCATGCTGAGACCTATTCAGGTTATACTCTTCTCTACATAGTACTTCTTTTCAAGGAAATTCTTTGGCTGTTTTTCTGGTTGTGGATACCATGCTGATCGAAGCTTGGATTAGCTCCTCTCGTGTTTTTTTCTACTGCAGGATTAGAGTTGCCCTGGGAGCTACTGCATGTCCTTGGCTTTTGGCTGGCCCAAGAGGGAGGGAGCGGGGGGGGGGCATCGAGTTTTTTTGTATTGGTTAATATTTTTGGGGGGGGGTTAGTTTTTTTTTTTTAGGTTAAGGAGCAGAATCCCGAGGATGAGGGAAGTCCGAGGTCAAAAAAGTGGGCAAGGGAAGGTACACCAGAAGAACATGATGATGATGGTGCGGGTCCCTCAAAAAGGCCAAGGTTGGAACCCAGGGCACGCACTCCCCTATTCCTCCCTGACCCTCACTCCCCACTGCCTCCTCCACTGCCTATTCCTCCTCAGGAGTCATCTCCTCCATCTACTGTGGCAAGACGCCACAGATCACCGTCTTGTCACCATCGCCAGCCCCTCCCATGCCTCCACCACCTCCACCAACCCCTCCACCTCCTTCTGCACCAACTTCTCCACCCCTCCACCATCTGCGCCAACCCCTCCACCTCCTCCATCACCAGCTCCTGTGGTTATGCCACCTCCCAGAGTCATTTCTCCTGCACCTCCTGCACCTTCACCAGTCATTGCACTGACCGCTGCCCTTTTGGAACTGCAGCAGTCGGTTGAAGCACATTGCAAGGAGCTCCTGGAACACAAGTTCCAGGTGTCAGAGAGTTGTATGACCAACGAGGAATTGTGAGGTGATGTCAAGCTTTGGTTACTGATGGACTTCGGTACTGCCAAGGGGTGTTGACGAAAGGTCGGGCGGACTATGGCCAAGTCCTGCAGGCCAAGAGTAGTGGCATTGGCTTCAATGTACTTGTGCATTGTGCCCTACTTGCCATGTGTGCCACCTATTTACAACAGACAGATACTCAGGAGGATGCTGATGATGCCGGCCTGAGTCGAGGACTTAACAGAGGAGAAGAAGGTAGAAGGGCCTAAGCCTAGTCGATACCCAGAATGAGGAAATATGTACATACATGTCCTACTTATATAGGTTAAGAAGTGACATGTGGAATAAGGAATGTGGAACAACAAGGTATGCAGAGCATGCAGTCATTGTCCACAATGAGTAAAATTAGAATGAAGGAATGTAAATGGGCATAGAACAATAAAGGATAGGATAATAAGAATGTGGCCAAGGATAGGACAATAGGAAGTGCCTGACTATAAAACAAGGGCTGTAACCGAGGATAACACAAGGCAGGAAGTCCCGAGGTGAGGCGGACCGAGGGGTGAGGAGTAGGTGTGGGATGAAAGTGAGGAATGAAACTGATATGTGTGTCAAGCCAAGAACAACTCATCGAGTGACTTGTACACGGTTACTAACGGAGTATCTTGGTTGGTACCACCGAGTTACCGGATCCTCGGTACATATGCTTGACAGTTGAAGTCAGTCAACTGCGAGGTGAGGTGAGGGAGTTGCGGATGATGTTACAGCATCAGAGGTCGCAGAGCAAGGAGTTGGAGCCAGAGCCACCAAGTGTCAGGCTCCGGAAATGCCGAGGATGGGCCAAGTCCTGCAAGACAGGAATAGTGGCATGGCTTCAATGTGCTCGTGCGTTGCGCCCTACTTCCCATGCATGCCACCGATTTAGGACAGAGGGATACCCGGGAGAGTGCCGAGAGTGTCGGCCCAGGTAAAGGACTTGGGACAGGAGAGGGGAGGACAAGAAGGCATAAACCTAGTTGATTTCCAGAACGAAGAACCATCTACATACATTGGCTACTTATATAGGCTAATAAGTGAGATGTGGAACAGAGTGGCACAAGGAATGGAGAACAATAAGGTATGAAGAATCATGTGGAGGTATTGTCCACAATGATCAGGAATAGAACAAGGAATGTAGACAACAATAGAACAATGAAGCATGACCAAGAACAAAAGAGTGAGTGAGAATAGAACAATGGGAGTGGCCAAAACATAAAACAATAGAGCCACTGCCAAGTGGCAACAAAGAGTGAATATCCTGAGGGTAAACAGGCAAGGGGAAGGACAGGGAAAGAAGGGGAATGAAGGAATGACAAAGGATAGAGGGGACAGGATGAGGAAAGTGAACCAAATGATGAGCCAAATGTACCAGACTGAGACCATGTACTGGCGAGGGATGACTTGTCACTGGTGTGTGGGACTAAAAGGCAAGGGTTGTTCGGTCGGTACTACCGAGTGAACCGGAGCTTGGTATCGGGGGCTTGACACCAAGGGCGCGTGGGTCTTGGGAAGGTTGGGTTACTGGGGATGGAAATCTGAGGAATGTGTTTGATGACTTGGATAGAGATGAGGAAATAGAGTTGGATTTTTAGAAAAGGAATTAATGATTAATTGTATTTCTGAATATTGACTTGAGTGTGAATTGAAGTTCAGAATAAGAGTTGAATTGGAATAAGGAATGATGGAATCGAAACTGAGAGTTGAACTTGAAAACAGAAAGAAGAAGCTGAATTGTGAGTTGGAATGAGTGAATTGGAATTGAGGGGTTTTTTTTTTTTTGAACTTGAAGACAGAGTGAACGGAACTGAAATGCGAGAGTGATAATGAACGGAATGAGCGAGAGTGAATGGAAGAGAAATTGTGAGGTGCTTATGGAATGGGTAATGGTCCAGGTTTATCTGGATATGACTTGTGAAAGTCTTGAATGAGTTCTGAAGCATGGTTGAGTTCTGTTACAAGGAGCCATGAAGTTTCTTCATCTGTGCCTTCATATCCTGCCCACTGCACTAAGTACAATAGCCTGCACGCCATATGTCGATTATTGATTTTTGAGTCCAGGATCTCGGATATCTCCAATTCAGGTTCACCGTCAATTATGACTGGGGGTGGAGGTGGTTGAATGTGATTAGGAATGGGATTAGGAGTGGATGGCTCAAGCATTGAAATGTGGAATACAGGATGTACTGCGTTCATGTAGCCTGGGAGTTTCAGAGTAACAGAGTGAGTACTGGGATGTGCAATTATTTCAAATGGACCCAAAAACTTCTCAGCTAGCTTTTTTGCAGGACGGGTAGTCCTGAGAAATTTGGCTTTGATAAACGCGAGACTGCCAATGGCAAAGTCTGGAGATGGGAGTCATTTGGTGTCAACTGAGGATTGGTACATTTGTTGAGCATCAAGGATGTTGGTTTGAAGTTGCTGAGGCAACTGGTCCAGGTCGACTATGAAGTCTTGCGCTTGTGATGAAGTGAGGTCACGTTCAGGATGAATGGCGAGATTTGGATGATAGCCTTTGTTGGCAAAGAAAGGCGAGATTCCAGTGGTGGCACTGGGAGCATTGTTATAGGTGAACTCTGCAAGGGGTCATAGCAGGGCCCAGTTGTCTTGTTGATAGTTGCAATAGACATGGAGGTACTGTTCTAATGTCTAATTAGTATACTTGGTCTGGCCATCGCCTTCTGGGTGATAGTCTGAGGTGAAATGCAACTTCATGTCAAGGGCTTTCCCAAGAGAATGCCAGAAGTAGGACACGAATTCCAAGCCTCTGTCTGAAGTGACATGAGATGGAATGCCGTGTTTGGAGAATATGTGAAGTACGAAGAGTTCTGCAAGCTGAGAGGAAGTGATGGTAACGGAAGTAGGAATGAAGGTAGACTGTTTGGTGAAGCGGTCGACTATGACTAGGATGGCTGTGAATCCCAATGACATGGGAAGCTGCTCAATGAAGTCCATGGATATCAAGTTCCAGGGTTTGTCTGGTACTGGAAGCTGTTTGAGTAATCCATATGGCTTGTGACGTTGTGATTTATTCCGCATACATGTTGTGCAGGACTTGCAGTAGTCTTTGACAAATGAGCACATGCCAGGCCAATTGTAGTCGCATCTGATTAGGGAAATGCACGGGTCAGGCCAACCCTCACGGGTCACCGGGTCGGGTGTCCTTGGGTGTGGGTGTGGGTCAAGCCGCAAGCACCCGTGACCCGGGCCCAACCCAGGGCGTCAACTCCAACATGAACGCGAAGAACGTGTACGTGCATGCACTGACATGAATGCGACGAACGTGCCGTACGTGCATGCACTGACATGAATGCGACGAACGTGCCGTACGTGCATGTGATGCCACAAACGTGACGTACACGACGTACGCGCATGCGCCGTAACGTACGCAATGCCCGTTACGTGCACGCGCTGCCACATACGCAACGTACGCAATGTATGCACACGCGCCGTGACGAACACAACGTATGCGATGTATGCGCACGCGCCACAACGTACGCGAAGTATGCACACGCGCCGCGACGAACGCGATGTATGCAACGCCCGTACGCACACGCACCGCCATGTACACGACGTATGTGATGTATGCGCATGCGCCGTGATGTATGCGCATGCGCCGTGACGTATGCGCATGTGCCGTGACGAACGCGACGTATGTGCATGCGCCGTGATGAACGCGACGTACGCGATGTATGCGCATGTGCCATGACGAACACGATGTACGTGCCCCCACGTACGCGACGTATGTGCATGGGCCATGACGAACGCGACGTATGCACCGCCATGTACGCGACGTATTGTGTGCGGGTGTGGCATGCACCCGAGACCTGTCGACCCATGGGAAAAAACCCATGGGTTGACGGGTTCGGGTTTCCCATAGGTCGGGTGCGGGTCACCCACATTTGACCCGTGGGTGACCCGTGCCATTCCCTACATCTGATGAGGTCTATGGTTTTGTTAATTCCAAAGTGTCCAGAAAGAATGTGATCATGCTTATGTTGTAACATGTGTAAGCGTAAGTCTTGGGCCTCGGGAATGTAGATGCGATCATCGAATAGCAACAGACCATTGGAATTAGTCTGCCACTTTGGGTGGTCATTATTAGTGAGGTGTTTCTGGGCTAAGGAGTCAGAAGGAAGATGGAGTCTGATATTGTTCAGGATATGCTCGGTGTCCATAAGAGTTGAGGCCCTCAGTACGGATTTGACGAGGCTCATGGCTCCAAGGGATGTGGTCAACTGGTGTTGAGAGAAGACGGGTTGAAGGTTCTGGGGATTAATGGTGGTGTAGTCGCTCATCCCCTCCTTAAGGTAGACGTCCCATCATCTAGTGAGCAAATCAGGCTTAGTGCCCAAACGACCTGGTCTGAAACGGATGACAAGATTAAACTGAGAGAGGTATTCTGACCACCTAGCTTGACGTCTAGTCAACAACTTGGTTGTACAAAAGTACTCCAAGTTCTTATGATTGGTGATGACATTGACAGGGTTGCCAGATCCTTCCAAGTAATGACACCACTTTTGAAAAGCTTTGAAAATCGCAAGCAGTTCTTTGTCGTGAACATCGTAATTGAGTTCTGGAGGTGAAAGTTAGGGAATGAAATGTGACAGGATGAAGCTTGCCATCTGGGGAGTGTTGGGAGAGTATAGCTGCTAAAGCGTAATCTGACGCATCTGTCTCCACAATCAAGGCCAAATCACGAGTCCAATGAGTTGAAATGGGGGCAGTTGTGAATGCCAGTTTCAGCTTATTAAACGCATCTCTACACTCCTCACTCCAGTTCCAAGCCAGACCTTTATGAGTGAGTTGAGTAAGAGGAGTTATAATAGAGGAATAGTTGAAAATGAATCTCCAATAGAAGTTTGCAAATCTGAGGAATGATTGGACATCTTTGACTTTACATGGCTCGGGCCATTGAGTGATGCATTTGACCTTGTCCTCTGCCATTATAAGACCTTTGGGTCATAGGATATATCCGAGGTATTTGACAGACGTTTGGTGGAAGGAACATTTGTCTTCTCGAGCGTATAAGTTGTGTTTGCGTAATTGTCGTAGAACTTTGCAAATGTGTTCGATATGTGAGGATTCATTGTTGGAATAGATGAGGATGTCATCCAAATAGACTATGGTGCAGTTGTCTAATAGGTCACCAAAAATATCATTCATGAAGTACTGAAATGCAGCAGGGGTGTTAGAAAGTCTGAAAGGCATGACAAGCCACTCAAAGGATCCATAATGTGTCCTAAAGGCTGTCTTCCATTCGTCCCCTTCTGCAATTCGAACGAGGTAGTAGGTGTGTCTGAGGTCAATTTTAGTGTATATATGAGCTTTCTTTGGGGCATCTAAGAGGTCAGAAATAAGGGGAAGTGGATAATGGTCCTTCTTCACAATTCTGTTTAGACTGCAAAAGTCTATGCAGAGCCACAGGAAGCCATCCTTCTTGCATATGAATAGTACTGGTGCACCATGTGATGAACGTGAGGGTCAAATGAAGCCCATGTTGAGATGTTCGTCGATGAAGTCTCGTAGTGATTGGAGTTTGGATACTGAGAGGGAGTAAATGGGACCAAGAGGGGGTGAAGTGCCGTCCTCAAGGTTGATCTTGAGATCGTAGGGTCTATGGGGTGCTAGAGTATTACCACACTGTTTACTAAAGACATCAGCGAAGTCATGATAGAATTCTAGAACATGCTGTTTAATGCCATCCAGGTTGTCTGAGGAATCGACTGTAGTGGAGCCTTGAGCATATTTGTCAAGATCTGCGAGGTTGAGTTAAAAGGCCTGTAAACCTTCTAGTTTGCAGGCACGAACAAACACTTCTGCATTAACTAGGGCTATCCGTGGAGCCTCCAACTTTGGAGATGGCAACAGATTGCTAGGAAGTGGGGTGCTGGACTGTGAAGCAGCAGTTGAGGCCTGAGGTGTCCTAACGGTGGTCGGTTTCGTAGACTTGAAGGTTATACTGCCCAATACCCAGTCAATTGATGGATTGTAGCGGGTGAGCCAGTTGAAGCCAAGTACTGCGGAGCAACTGCCATCCAACATTGTCACATAGAAGGTGACGTTCTGAAGTTCGCTGGTCGGAAATTGGATCAGAATTGTCGTAGTCTGAGTAATGACAGAATTAGTAGAACCATCAAAAAGTTTCAACAGAATAGCAAGAACTGAATTAGTAGGCAAAGAATATTTCTGCACAACTTGTGATTCAATAAAGCATCTGAAGAACCACAATCTAAGAGCATAACAAGAGGAAGTTTGGAAATAAGAGAACAAGACAGATTAAGTATAAGCAAAGTTTTTGAAGTTTCAGAAGTGGAAGATACGTGAGAAATAGGAGAATTAGAAGAAAGGGCATTCAAGAACAGCATGTGAGAGAGGCTAACACAATCCTCAGCTTGTGCATTTCTAAGGTTGCAGCTCATTTTTTCGACTCCATCACCGTGTCATCTTTGGCATTGGTATTGGACATGCTTGCCTTGGTCTCGCGTGCTTTCATCATTTTCTTATTGTTGGAGTTGTTGGATTTGTTGTTAGAAGAAGAGGTCGATGAGGATTGGGAATTGGATTTGGGGCAGTCCTTGACCATGTGACCTTTTGAAGCACACAAGAGACAGAGTCCCACATCGATTCACCTTTGACGTTCTTCAGGCAATAGCTTCCCGTCTTTTCCAAGCTTGGATGAAATGTCATTAGCCTTGTTGTTATTGTTGGAAGATTATTATTGCTGTTCTTCTTCCCCCCTTCTTACTGTTCTTGTTGTTCAAGTTGTTGGAGTTGGAAGAAGACTGATGGTTGTTGTTGTTGTTGGAGTTGGATTTGGATGAGGACCTGTTCGGCTTTGAAGGATTTCCAAAGTTGTCGATCTCCTTGCATTCCCAATATCTGCTGTTGATCTCAAGTGAATATTGTCTGAGTTCAGCGAGAGTTTTGAAACAAGGGAAGTTAAGGAGGCTGTCCTTGATACATCTGGCCAACCCCTTGTATGCTGCATGTGCAAGGGCGGCATTGTTCCACTGAGTGGGAGTGGAGGCTCTGCCAAAGTCAATGAAGTATCGTGCCACATGATGGTTGTCTTTCATAACTATCTTGCCGAGCTCAATTTCTGCTTGTGCAGCACTGTTGAATGGGCCGAAGTTGGTCTCCAGCTCTTGACAAAAGTCCCTCCATACCTTAAGCCAACTAGGCTCAGGCTGGATTTTGCCAAGGATCGCAGGTTCAAAGTACTGGAGTGCAGGGCCTGTGAGGTACGAGATGGCATATTGGACCTTTGACGCATCCATCAAGAATGCAGATGGATGGTCTCAAAAGTTCAGCACACATTGTAAAAAGAATGTGCGAAGCTTAGCTTGGTCAGTACCATCGTAAACCTCAGGCTTGCAAACCTTGGCATGATGACCAGGGTTGGAATTAGATCTAGAGGGCTGTTGGGCTAATCAATCGACGAGTGCCTTGACAATTTTGTCTGAACTAGAAGAGGAATTAAGAGTAGGATTGGAATTAAGAGTCAGATTAGGATTAGAAACATGAGTGGGGTTCATATTTGAAACTTGAACAGGGTTTGGATTTGGCTTGTCGTCATTGTTATCATCGATTGGGTTCTCTTCATCATCGTCCTCAGGTTCAGGAGGAGCGTTCCCTCCTGATGGGCCAGCTTCACGAATTGAAGGTTGTTCTGACAGCCATCGAAGTGAGGAAATCTCCTGCAACTGACTTGGGACTTCTATGATAAAAGGTAAAATGCAAGTAGTAGAGTGGGTATTCATGATGGTCATGATATGTGAAGATGAAGTGTGATCAAGTGTGGTAGTCAGAAAATACTGTTACAATGTGGAATGGGGCTTGGCTTCAACATTATGCCTTATGCCCACTAGACCACACGGTCCCCAATTTTGTAAGGGCGAGACAGATAGAAATGAACAGAGGAACCTTAGTTGAAATCAAAGGTTGATTTTCTGACTGAAGACTGAACTATGAGTACAAGATCTTTTATACTACTTTCTAATCTACTAAGAGTCGAATAGATTCCTATAATAGAATGAGAAAGCCGAGGATTGTGAAGAGCAAGAAACCGAAATACTATGTCCCCAATAATGATCTCCTCTGTGACATTGTGGAGTGACATGTCACTCTGATTCCCAACGGAGTTACCCTAAGGGATGTAATAGCAGATCAGACATAAAAGACTGAGTGGAATTGCGAATAGATGAAAATTGAATGGAACGTAAATGAAAGGATATTAAATGTAAATGAATACTGAATGGAATAGCAAGCATATGGAATGTGATGTAAATGAGTGGAGTGAATTGACAGGAGCATGTGATGCCAAGACAGATACACAAGGTGCATATGGTCCGTGGGCTAAGGATGTTATGTTGAATAGTGAGCGAGAGCAGAGTTGGGCTGAGTGGGCTGAAATGAATATTCGGCTTGCTGGCATACAGTTCCTGACAAATGGATAGTGTAATGGGGGGCAAAAATATAGTTATAATTCCTGTACTATAACTCTTTGGTAATTTATATAAGGTAGCGGACAAACGGTTTCCGCTAAGGTCACGTGATGTGACCGTCATGGTCACAAGCACAAAATTTTGTGTCATTGAAAAAAAATTTATATTCTGCTACAGAGGATGGTGATTTTTCTTGGAAATAATAATTGAGATACATTATATATAATATCAGGCTTGTCTGAATTAGCTAAAATAGTATCTGGCATGATGCCAGATCCTTGTGCAAAATGGTGGATGTGACACGTGACCTTAGCGGAAATGGCCGGCTGCAACGATAATATCCTACCTCTACCTTACCTGTGGGAATGTCTTTCTATATATGGAATATTTCCTTATATAGGTGATTACATCAGCGCAAAAATTTTGTGACCGAAATTTTTTTGACAGTGTCAGACTGCTTAAAACATGTGTTTATGAATTTTGAGAAGATGTTTGAAAGTTTGGATATAATACACTTGCAATAGTGATTTTTTTCAAAAATTAAAACCAACAATATGTACATATAGTTCCATGCCATTGATCTGTGGTCTCAGAATAATTTTTTTGTCAATGCTACCAGATCCTTGTGCAAAATGGTGAGCATGACACTTGAGTCACGTGACCTTAGCGGAAACCGTTTGTCCGCTACCTTAGAATGAGAAATGCATTTATAGATGAAAACTTCATGGAGTGAAGTTAGAAGCCAGCCCAATGTGGCAGTATGCATGGTACACCCACATATATGCAGTGGAAATTATATGGGAGAAAACCTCACAGAGGGGAAGATGAAAATAGAATTGAATTGAAGATAAACTGAATGGAAGAACACATGCCAATATATTCCCTTCCCAATGTGTCCAAATCAGGTGATCCAGCCCTTGAGGCTATCTGGGTAGACAGTGTGGTGCAAAACCTGCTCCTAAAATCATAGAAATATTAATGTAGGTTCCTCATGGTGTATAGCAATTTGGTGTAAATTTGTGCTTTGATCTGGCAATGGTTGGGGGATATACTGCAGTTTTGGTGTTGAAGATATATATAAAATCAGTCAAATATTCCCTGGTTCTAACAAATGATAATTTGGTTAGGCATATGGCTGAGTGTCTCTACCCACACATGAAAAAGACAGATGTGTGAGCGCAGCAAAATATGGAGCTATAGAAACACTCTCCGCAGGTGATGATTGAATATGTATAACAATTGGGAAGCGGCCATATGGCCGATCAACCATGTGTCTTAAAGCGGAGACCAGGTGTAATATATAGAAGATTCGGCAATTATCATCCTGCCCCCACATCATCCTGACACTCTATTCCCGACCTTATGATCACACCAACTCCTGAATACATTTCTCTCAATCCACCATCAACCTGATTTCCTCCATTTATCATGACCAGATCTTCCGAAAACACTGGCATGTTCACTTGTTCCTTTCTCCTCAACATGCCTTTATTTCTTTCAGTCAAAAAAATTAAAAATTAAAAAATTAAAATAAAATAAGAATTTTATTCTCAGTCATCTTTTAAAATTCATTTACTACTATCTCCTCATCCCTTTCCTTATCCTTCCCCTTATCCTCTCCCTTCTCATCATCTTTCAACTGGTCCTCCATTGAACTCTCACTCCCATCTGACTCTCCCAGAACTCCAGCAGTATTCGGTACTCCTGAATTTCCATGCCACTCCTCACCTAACAGCACCATGGTGTGATCTATGAAGCATACCCCTTCCACCAAGTGGAGGAGCAATTGATTCGCCCTTGCCTGCTCTTGGAGCAGGTCTTCCCAGATCTTGGCATGCTACCGAGATCCTGACCCTTTGGGTGGTGGAACTGTTGGAAAAGCAAACCACCGTGCCCGAAATCGCCGATTAGTAAGCAAGGCCATTATTGGCCATTTTAGGTCTTGCGCAGGTGCAAGACATTCTTTTATTCCTTTTTATTATATGTTTTATTGTCTACGAAAAATATAAGTAGTTACAGACCATGTACAGTCTCCCTCAGTGGTTTGACATCGCGCAAACACTGAGGTAAGATACTATCCGACTCCCATAGTATATTATTCAGCTTACCTGTATGCTACAGTTATATCGTCATATAGGTAAATCCCAGTGGTTTGACATCGCGCAAACACTGAGTTATATTGTCGTATAGTCTAGTTATCTTTACAGGTTATTGGGCCCTGCTCCCGCTCACATACCGAAGAGTTATCTCCTGCTCCAATGTCCACAACAGCCTTAACCACCACCGATATCCTCCCATCCTCAGTCCCGAAGCTCATGCCAAATGGTTTGAACTGGACAGCATTTACCATATGCTTCCAGGACGCCATCGAGGCCAAGGGCTTGTGGGGATATTTCGATGGTACTGCTGTCTGTCCCACTCTGAGCTCACCTCCCACTGCTAAAGAAGAGGCGGCCCTCGCTCAGTG
>QLPI01052834.1:0-11099 GCA_003314275.1 Chroogomphus rutilus
GGTGAGGGCCGGTTGGTCGGTATTCCCGAGTAAGTCGGTACTCGGTGTTGCGGGCTTGACAGGCAACTGGTTTGCAATTCTCCATATTGAATTTCTTGAGAACATCCAAGATATACTTGTACTGGTTGATATGAAGTGTCTGTTTGGCTCTGTCTCTGTGGATTTCAAGTCCAACAATGTACCATGCAGGTCCCATGTTTTTCATCTTAAAGTATTTTGCAAGTCTAGCCTTGATTTTGTCAAGATGGGTTCAACTGTTACAGGCCATGAGCTGTTCATCAATATAGACTGGGATGTAGACTTTGATAGTGCCTTGCTGGTACATGTAGAGACAGGAATTGACCTTGGATCTGCTGAATTCCATCGGGTAAAATGCCTGGTCCAACTTGGTATGCGATCTGTTTCCTCCTTGTCTGGTCTCATAGATGGCTTTGTGCAGTTTCCCAACCTTGTCTCCCTGCCTATATCCATCTGGAATTTCCATGTAGACCTCTTCCATAATATCACCATTAAGGTAGGCAGATTTGAAGTTAACTTGGTCTAATTCCAGATCTTCTAATGCAATGAGGGCTAGGAGCACTCTGAGGGTGTTGAATCTCACAACAGGGCCAAATGTTTCTGTGAAGTCAATGCCTGCCTTTTGAGAATAACCCTTAGCCACCACTCTGGACTTAAAGTGGTCAATGGTACCATCAGGAAGCTTTTTCAGCTTGAAAACCCATTTGGAGCCAATGGCCTTCTTGCCAGGAGGGAGATCTATCACAGTCCATACATTGTTGTCTATCAGTGACTGATATTCATCTCCACAAGCTTCTTTCCACCATGGTGCATCAATTCAAGATATGGCTTCTTTATAGGTGAGTGGTTCTGGGGGATCTGGAGCATCACTGAGGCAGACAAGTTTATAAAGTGGGTGCTGAGGAAATGTCATAGAAGAGTCAGCCTGTTCCACCCCCTCATTCTCAGCAACCACCCCCTGATTTGGATCCCTCTGACAAGGAACAGGAGGAGGATTATGATACTGGGCAGCATTTGGGAATAGCTACCAAGGTTGAGGTGGGATACAAATATGTTCTGACCATCTTAGAGCAGGTGGTGGAGGGGATAGTGGAGGGGGAGGGGAAGCCTGGGGACAAGGACTTGGTGGTAGAGCAGGTGGAGGAGTGTCTTTATCATATGCAATGGCATGAATATAGGGAGGCACAAGGACTTGGTGGTGAGCAGGAGGGTTATCAGAGATGTCAATTAGCCTCTGTGGTGGTTTCTGGTGGGAACAGTGCCATAATTGAGTGAAGAATGGGGAGATTCATCACATATTACATCTTTGCTGATAATCACTCATTTTGCTGCAGGATCCCATAGTCTCCATGCCTTAGTGCCAGCTGCATAGCCAATCATGACACATTTGGTTGTGTATGACTCAAGGTGCTGTTTCTTGGCTTTGGGGACATGCACATATTCTGTGGAGCCAAAGGCCCTAAAGTGTGTGACAGAGGGTTTATGACCATGCCAGGATTCAAATGGAGTGTGATGGAGCAGTGCTGAAGTGGGTGAGGAATTGTAGACTTCAACAAATGCCATAGCAGCTTCACCCCAGAAAGCAAGTGGGAGGTTTGCATCATGGAGCATGGAAATTATCCCATCCTCCAATGTCTGGTTACAGCACTCTGCAACTCTATTCTGCTGAGGTGTGGCTGGTGCAGTCTTCTGTCTGAATATCCCAGAAGAGGCAGTTAATGGTCCAAACTCCTTTGAAGAGTATTCCCTGTCGTGAAACGGCCTTAACTGACCAACCTGCAGAAGACCCGTTCCGTACCCGTTGCTCCATAAAGACAAGGACATGTTCAAACCGGAATCACCGTATGTACAGGAGGAGAAACTGTCAACATGTCAGACCCCTTTTCTTTTGTAACTAACAAACAGTATTCAATTCCCTTGATGTAATTGTACACAATCCACTCACGAGACCTACATTGCCCCCCCCCTTTCTACCATCACATGACACGCTTTCTCATTAATCGCACTAACATGTTACTAGCCCCCTGTGTATGTTCCGGCCGACTCAGACGTCCTGTAGATATTTAAACACCCAATGTAACACTCAGTAGCAGTCAGTCAAATCTGATTCACCTTTCCTCTGGTTCATTCTAAACACTAGCTCGCTCAAACGGAAATCACTATTGATTACTACCTATATCAATAAAAGATTAAAAGTCTCACCGCACTCTATCGATGGCGCAAGTTGCTATTACAGCTACGCATCCCAAACATGACATTCACAAGTTTCGAGATCTCAAGCCCAAACTGGGAAGAGACAATTGGTTATCATGGAAGAGGGAACTTTTGGCCATGGCGAGAGATCGCGGTCTATACTCTATAATTCTTGGCACTGACATTTTACCATCCACCACAAACCAAACCATCACCGTAACGAATAACATACCTCATGTCGGCACTACGCCACTCTCACAACTCATCGAAGAATGGAACGACCGTAACAATGTAGCTTACAACCAGATCCTCCTATGCATATCCCCCGAGCTCCAGACCGCTATTGACGACACGGATGTCGCAAGCATCGCATGGAAAATACTCCTAGCGAAATTCGAATCTACCGACCCAAGCAAGATCAGTATAATCAGGACAAGATACGAGAATTACCACATGATCGAAGGACAGCCCGTCATAACGTACATCACCACCATGAAAGAATTTAGGAATCAATTGAAGAGGATGGGAGAAATAATACCAGACTCTACTCATGCGGCGACTCTACTCAGAAACGTGCCCGAATCGTGGAGAACCACGGCACAGACGATCAGGATGATTACACGCAAACCAGATGAGATAGAGGAACGTCTTGAGGCACACGAAGCTGACCTCAATGCTTTAGAAGTTTCCGTCCAGGCCGGCACTGCCTTCGCGGCACAATTCAGACCAACACGACCTGTGCAGCCCAGACCCCCATTGCGTAACTCACACAGCCCGCGATTCACCCCTATCTATCGAGGTACTACACCCAGGCCGAGCCAAAGTCACCCGATTCAATGCAATAATTGCGGGAAGAACGGCCATCCCGCGTCTAGATGTTACGCACATGGCGGCGGACTCGCAGGACAAGCCCCATGGAGACAGAACCACGTACCCCCCCATCACAATCATCAGCCTCACCACACTCCTCAGCCCTTCAACATGCCGCCATCACATCAGACCCCCCACTTCCCAAATGATAGACCGGCGTACATAACAAACCCACAGCAATACAACAACCAGGCAGAGAAGCCTGTCGTTGACATGCCAGCTCATCTCGCGGGAGAAACAAAGAACATCATCATGGTCGCTACCACCGTACCTCCTACTGCCCCGATCCAGTCACTTGTATCTACGACATCGACACTCTACAGCGATATACACACATGGCTCGTTGACTCAGCTGCCTCCAACCACATATCCGGCACTCTGTCACTGTTCTATAACATGATGAAGATCCCCCCTGTCACGATACAAACAGCCAGCGGTGATTCGTTCACTGCTGACCAGAGCGGAACGATACACATTAAGGTCATGTCCGACCCCCCATGCAACCTCCCTGACGTTACCATCACGCTCACTAATGTTATTTATGCCCCCAAACTACGCGCCAACTTGCTATCAGTCGGACGGATGACGAACGTGGATGTCTACGTGTCATTCAGCAAATACCAGTCCACATTATCACTCAATGGTAGAATCTTGGCACAAGGACCAAAGATCGACAATTTGTTCACGTATACAGCAACACCCATTCCCAAGGACGCACCAGAACTCGCATACTACGCTTCCGAGCCAGCAAACATAGTTCTCTGGCACCACCGACTCGCGCACACTGGATACTCAACACTCGAAGCAATGAAGAGATTACACACGGCAGACGACTTCGCTCCAACCGGCCATCATGGCCCCATTGCCCAGTGCAGCAACTGTCCGTATGGGAAGCAAACTCGTGCTCCATTCCAGAAATCCGAGTCCCTACCAGCAAACATTGGAGACATCATAGTATCCGACTTATGCGGACCATTCGAATTATCAGTCGGAGGATACAAATACTTCATAACTTGGATCGACCTTTCAACACGCATGGCCAGCGTCGAATTTCTCAAAAATAAGGAGTGCAAGACAGTCATCGAATCATTCAAGAAATACATGGCATGGCTGTTACGTCAGAAGAAGGCAGATGTAAAGAGGGTCAGGACAGACAACGGTGGAGAGTACATGGGAAAGGAATTTGAAGATGTCTGCAGTAAGCTTGGGATTATTCATGAGACAACCTCACCCTACACACCAGAACACAACGGGATCGCCGAGCGATACAATAGAATGCTACAAGAAGGGGCGCTAACCCTACGAAATGACGCTGATCTGCCTGCCAAATTCTGGGTATCTGCAATCCATACCGTCAATTTTGTCAAGAATCGCGTTCTATACCATCGTCTCGGCATATCTCCCTACGAGGCATTTTGGAAGAAGAAACCAAGCATTGATTGGTTACACACCTACGGCTGCAAATGCTGGGCACTCATCCCAAAAGCAATAAGGCGAAAGGGCAAGTACAAGTCAGTAGAAGGAATATTCGTGGGTTATTATGACGATTCGAAGGCATACAAGATATGGATACCACACACACGCACAATTCTCAAGGCGAGAGATGCCATTTTTGATGAGTCAAATCACATTGAATGCATTACCATACACGCAACTCACGACGACGATGTCCCTGAGCTCTGGACAACTGATATACCCGTCACCAAAGTTACCTCAGGTTCCCCTGTTCTTTATGACTGGACAAATGACGATGCACTTCCCTTACACGCAGAAGCTGCTGATAGCCCACTTACCAAACTTACAGAGACGGACATAAATGACGAAGAAGAAACACGGGAATACGAGATGAAGGTTCAGGATGAAGCACACAAGGAACCATCGAAGCACGCTCCGAAGGACTTCGAGAAAGGTCCCTGGCTTGACCCAAACAATCAGACATACGGATGCGGCAAGAGACACCTAGGCATTTATGCGGCTATCAACGCAATGGCACATGGACTGGCAGAACTAGAACACATCGAATCAGCCTTCGTAACACTCGCAGACGATGAACCGGCGAATTATAAAGAGGCAATGAACTCACCCAACGCAGCTAAATGGCAAGAAAGCATGAACGAAGAATACGAGACACTAAAAAACTATCAAACCTGGCACCTTGTCGAAAAACCACCTAACGTCAACATCATCGGAAACCGCTGGACTTATCGTGTCAAGAGAGACAACCTCGGACGCATCGACAGACACAAAGCCCGGCTAGTTGCACAGGGCTTCTCGCAAATATCAGGAATAGATTTTGACGAGACATATTCTCCTACTATTCGATTCACGTCTATTCGCTTAATTCTCGCTCTAGCCTGCCATTACAACCTCGAGTTACGCCATGTCGATGTAAAAGGAGCTTACCTTAATGGGAGATTACAGGAAGACGTATACATGAGACAGCCGGAGGGTTTTGTGGAGGAAGGGAAGGAGAATTTGGTCTGCAAATTGAACAAGGGGATCTACGGGCTTAAACAATCAGGACGCGTATGGCACCAGACCCTGAGATCGGAAATGGAAAAATTGGGCTTCAAACACGGCGATGCTGACCCGACAGTCTTCTTTCGCTTTGGAGATGGCGGATCAGTAGACATTGCTGGATGGTATGTCGATGACGGGCTCCTAGCGACCGTTTCCATCGACTCGATGAACCATATGGTCAGAGACATAGAAGGAAGCTTCGACATAAAGGACCTAGGGGAACCCGATCATCTACTCGGTATCAAAATCACTCGAGACAGAGAATTGGGGACAATTCACATCTCCCAGCCTTCCTTCATCAATATAATTGCTCAACGCTTCGATATAACTCATGGCCGAGCCATTTCATCACCCATGGATGCATCCACCAACTTATACGCATCTACCGACAACGACGAATCCATTGATGTACCTTATGCATCACTCATAGGCAGCATCAACTACTGCACAATTTCCACACGCCCGGACATCGCTTTTGCCACCAACAAGTGTGCCCAATTCACTTCCAAACCAACAATCTCTCACTGGGAAGCCGCTAAACGTCTCGTCCGTTACCTCTTGAATACGAGGGATCACGGTATCACTTATAGGCAGGAAGGAAAAGGAGTTGAGGGATATGGACACAACTTAGCAGGGTTTACGGACGCAGACTTCGCCGGCGACGTTAACGATCGAAAGTCAACGACCGGATGGGTCTTCACATTCAATGGAGCACCTGTCTCTTGGGCTTCGAAGAAACAAGGACTCGTGACTCGCTCTTCAATGGAAGCAGAGCTCGTAGCAGGGTCCATAGCAACAGCGGAAGGGATATGGTTGATAAGGCTCGGAAAGGACTTCAGGCATGATTTCACCCCTATTCCCATGTTCACCGATAACCAATCATTCATCGCATTCATGAAAAATGACATTAACAACACGAGGACGAAACACATCGATACGCATTATCATTACGCACGCAAACAAGTCAATGCCGGTAACATCCAACTCCATTATATTCCGACACTTGAAAATCCAGCCGACATCCTCACAAAACCATTATCTCCGTACAAGCACACACATCTCCTCAACACTCTCGGGATCCGTCGCGCTTGAAGGGGCGTCTCGTGAAACGGCCTTAACTGACCAACCCGCAGAAGACCCGTTCCGTACCCGTTGCTCCATAAAGACAAGGACATGTTCAAACCGGAATCACCGTATGTACAGGAGGAGAAACTGTCAACATGTCAGACCCCTTTTCTTTTGTAACTAACAAACAGTATTCAATTCCCTTGATGTAATTGTACACAATCCACTCACGAGACCTACATTGCCCCCCCCTTTCTACCATCACATGACACGCTTTCTCATTAATCGCACTAACATGTTACTAGCCCCCTGTGTATGTTCCGGCCAACTCAGACGTCCTGTAGATATTTAAACACCCAATGTAACACTCAGTAGCAGTCAGTCAAATCTGATTCACCTTTCCTCTGGTTCATTCTAAACACTAGCTCGCTCAAACGGAAATCACTATTGATTACTACCTATATCAATAAAATTCCCCTCCTTTGTCATCTCTCAGGGTCTTTATGGTCTTTCTAGTCTGGTTCTCCACCAATGCCTTGTACTGCTTGAATGTATCTAGTTCCTGGTCTTTAGTTTTCATCAGGTAGATGTATACAAGATGAGACTTGTCATCAATGAAGATGATCCAATATTTGAATCCCCAAGGAGTGGGTACTTTTAATGGACCATGGACATCAGAGTAGACAAGTTGGAGGATTTGGATGGCTCTGGAAGAAGCTTTCTTTGGGAATGGTTCTCTGTGTTGTTTCCCATAAATGCATGCTTCACAGATTGCAGGGAATGGAGTGTCTGAAGTAATATCCATCCCTTCCACCATGTCCTGAGTGATGAGTCACTTGATAGCATCAATGCCAAGGTGGCCAAAATGATGGTGCCAAAGCTTCAAGTCCAAAGTTTTTCATGCAGCAATGTGTGCTGTGTTCACCTCATCCTGAGTGAGTATATCCCCATCTAGGTATGCAAGTCTCCCTTTGACAGTGGCAGTCAGGATCAGTTTTCCCATCTTGTAGAACTTCAAGATAGTTCCCACAATCTCAACCTTAATCCCACAATGGACAGTCAAGAAGAGGACTGAGAGGAGGCTGTTTTGAAGTTGGGGAACATATAATACATCAGAAAGGAGTATGGGAGTTAATTTCTTGTCCTTTCATCAGAAAACCACTGTGCCAATCCCTTCAGAATATACCACACTATTGTCTGCCAATTCTATAGCAACTTTGTGAGATTTGAGTTCCTTGAACCAGTGCCGATGTAGAGTCATATGTGCAAAAGCTCCTGAATCAGTGCACCAAAGGTAGCTGGCATTAGAGACAAGGTGGGCAGAGAGAAGGGAGGGAATCTGCTTTTTTGCAAGCATGGTAGACTGGGTGGAGTGATGGAGATGACTGCTTTCTTTGGTGACAAAGGCATCAATGAATGAATGGATTGTTTCATCTGGCTCTTTTCTGATATTAAATAGAGCATCATAACATTGAGATGAGTGCCTGCTTGTTTCTGTACATGAACATTATAAAGGGCATTCCACATTTTCACTGGATCATCCTCAAGTCCCTGAACATGCACACACTATCCTGTCTCTAAAGCTGAAGCAATTAGACCTACTGCCATCTCCTGATCCAAATCCCATTTTTCCTGATATGCAGACACTGTAGGGTGCTTCTTCTTGTTATTAACAAGCATCCATAAACCCTTAGAGTGTAACATGGCACTCATATTGAATGCCCAGTCATGATAATTTGTATCTGACAGCATGGGAAATTTTGGAGAGGTGGTATCATCATTGGAAGTGGATGTAGACATGGTTTTTTTTTGGTAAGGTTGGTGTAAAGATTGGTGTATTGTGGGTGAATGAATGAATGAATTGATATGCCTCATCTATGGGCACTTAATTTCCTGTTTAAGTGATACAAAAATGGAGCAGATATAGGCAACATATGGTGCAGAAGATGTAAAAACAGAGTGAGACACCAAGCAGTGGCCAAGGAGTGTCCTAAGGAAGGTCCTAAGAGTCCTAGAGGTTGGAAAAATGGTCCAAATGGCACCAGTTACTCCCCAACAACTTCAGAACTTCAGGGCTCAGAATAGGATGACACAACCTTGCCGCAAATCAGGTGAACTGTTAAGAATCTGCAGACCACAGATTCCAGCACCCAAGGATGACAAGAGGCCTCAGTCAACCGGCAAACTAGTCAAAGACTAGGCCAGGGGTGTGGCTTTGCAACACTAGGCAATGAGGAGGGATCCTGTCCTACCACTGGCTGGCTGAAGTCCTTAGGAGGTTGTTGAACAACTGCTGGGAGAAGCTAAGGGGAAGGAAAAGGAAAGGAGAGCTGTAATAGGGCAAAAAAGCAAAGTTGGTGTGGATGTTGAAGTGCTTTTATAGTGCCTAGATGGGCTCTGATCAGGGATAAATTGCTGGCCAATGATAGAAGGCCTAGATAGGTACAAAACATAATAGATGGTGTTATGTAGATGTCTATGAATAAAGCACAAGGCCCATAACCTGTTAGAGTGCAAAAATGACAATTGTATTATTATGTAAGCTGAATTCAAACTCAGATCAAAACATCGAAGATGTAATACATAAAACTGGTCATATCTGGTCAAATACCAGCCATATCAAATGGAAACATGTGTAGGGTGCATATGTGCATCTCACCCCTGAGAGACCAATCTCAATATATTGGATTTTCCCATGGATTTTGGTTTCATCTTGTGTGCAATTTTATTCTAAATTTTCTGAAATTTATTGTGTATTTTTATCCTCAAAACCGAAGAAGTTATTCTATATTCTGTACACTACTCATATGTGCTTACACACGCACCACACGATGTGTGTGGCCAGCTCCTTGGGAAGGGACCAGGAGGTTGGCTCCATACCAAAGAGATGGTATAGGGGCCAGCTCAGGCTTATATGTGGGTGAAACAACACTCACATATGCCTTCCTCCTCAGTGGTTGACAACACTGAGGAGGTCAGCCAACTGTATTAATACATGTAGATTTATGGCTGATTTTTCTTTTATTTACTCTGTAGTTAAATCTCTTAGGTATTTTTCTAAATAAATACTCAGTGGTTGACAACACTGAGGAGTTAAATCTCTTATATTGATAAATAAACTCTCTAACCTACTGTACAAGTTGCTCATATTCCTACAACATGAAAGGGAACTTCAGTGTATCTTAATATTTAAATGCTGGTGGCACTACCTGGAAGGCTCTGCCAACTCTGTAGATGTAATCACCCACCACAAGACCTTGAATATTTTTGCACTACTAAAGTTTTGACCTGTAGACAGGCCCGGTGGTCGGAATACCTCTGTGAATTCAACCTTACCATTTGTTTCCATCCCAGCAAGCTCAGCACAAAACCCAACACTTTAACTAGATGATGGGATGTCTACCTAAAGAGGGGGGTAGCAACTATGGCACCATCAACCCCCAAAACCTCCAGCTGATTTTTATGACTACTCAATTAGTAGAATCCCTTCAAGCCACCCAACTCATGATCCCAACCTTGTGAGCAAGCATTATTATAGACTCAGAAACCCTCCATTCCAATATACTCTCAGTTCTCCTGACCATCCCTATAGCAATGCCCCATCTCAGCACTCCCAAAACACCAAACCCAAGATAGATACAGACCCCAGATGATTTCCTTTGACTAGATGATTGAATCTATGTCCCCGACTCTAACAACCTCAGACTATGCATCTTACAATACAAGCATGACCATGTCCTCTTGGGACACTTTGGTCAAAACAAAACACTAGCTCTGGTCTTCCGAGAATACACTTGGCCAGGCCTATGTATTTCGGTCATTGACTTCTGCAAATCCTGCACAACATGTATTCATTCATAATCACAGCAATACAAACCCTATGGCTTTTTAAAACAACTTCCCATTCCAAAACGACTGTGGAATTTGATCTCCATGGATTTCATCAAACAACACCCTCAGTCCTTGGAATTCACATCAATATTGGTAATAGTCTGCAGACTCACAAAACAAAGAATCTTCATTCTTACTGTTAACATGATCACCCAAACTGCCTAAACTTCACATCTTTTCCAAACATGGTATACTCAGTCACATAACATCTGACTGTGGAAGCAAATTTGTCTCCCACTTCTTCAGGTCATTCGGTAAAGCTCTCAATATGCACTTACACTTCACCTCAGGCTACCACTCAGAAGCCGATGGCCAAACTGAACATGTAAATCAGACACTGGAACAGTGTTACGATAGTGAAAAAGACGTATTCGTAATATATTGAAATCTCCCAATGGCGAAGTTTATTGGCGAGGTTCGGAGTTGGGGATTGGCTTCAACGTACTTGCGTTGCGCCCACTTGGATCGCACGGTCCCCAGATTTCGTAAATGCGAGGAAGATGGAAGTAACAGAGGATCTTAGTCAAAATCAAGATTGATTT
>QLPI01052842.1:0-12527 GCA_003314275.1 Chroogomphus rutilus
CTTTATCTGACTACAATATTCAGAAAGAGAGCACTCTTCATTTGGGTATGATCATTCTTGTGCCACCCTTGATTACTGATGTCTAATTACTACCAACAGTCTTGCGTCTTCGCGGTGGTATGCAGATTTTCGTGAAGACTCTGACCGGCAAGACCATTACACTGGAGGTCGAGTCCTCTGATACAATCGACAATGTCAAGGCGAAGATCCAGGACAAGGAAGGGATCCCTCCAGACCAACAACGCCTGATTTTCGCCGGGAAGCAACTTGAGGATGGTCGGACTCTTTCTGATTATAATATTCAGAAGGAAAGCACATTGCACCTGGGTATGTTTATGCTCTCACACAGCGTCTGTATCTGACCTATTATTTCTAGTTTTGCGTCTACGTGGTGGTATGCAAATATTTGTCAAGACTCTGACCGGCAAGACGATTACACTTGAAGTCGAGTCGTCAGATACCATCGACAACGTGAAGGCGAAGATCCAGGACAAGGAAGGGATCCCTCCAGACCAACAACGCCTGATTTTCGCGGGGAAGCAGCTTGAGGATGGTCGGACTCTTTCTGATTATAATATTCAGAAGGAAAGCACATTGCACCTTGGTATGTTTATGTTCTCACACAGCGTCTGTATCTGACCTACCCTCCTTAGTTTTGCGTCTACGTGGTGGTATGCAAATATTTGTCAAGACTCTGACCGGCAAGACAATTACACTTGAAGTCGAGTCATCAGATACCATCGACAACGTGAAGGCGAAGATCCAGGATAAGGAAGGGATCCCTCCAGACCAACAACGCCTGATTTTCGCTGGGAAGCAGCTTGAGGATGGACGCACCCTTTCTGATTACAACATTCAGAAGGAGTCGACACTACACCTAGTTTTGCGTCTCCGGGGCGGTCATTGATGCATAGATGTATTATTGTATACGAAGTTTTATACATGATTCTGTTGACTCTTTTACACTGTTAAATTTAACCTGGACTTTCATTATTCGCTCCAAAGTCCTTCCAACGCCTCTTTGAACAAGGGCGACTTGACCTTTCGTCAACACATCGTTACGCTACAACTTTCTGTTGACTCTTTTACACCTAAGTTTAGCCTGGACTTTCATTATTCGCTCCAGAGACCTTCCAACGCCTCTTTGAAAAAAAGCGACTTCATTTTTCATAAACATATGGCTACGCTACAACTTTCCCTGCAAAGATGCATTATTTCTGGTCTTTGAAGCCAAAGGTGACAGCAGCTTCTGCGGCAATTTTCTCCGCATTCTTGAGATTCCTGTTCGGAATCGTTAACGGTCAACTTTATTCATAAACAAGAACTTACTCCTCCAAGTTAGTGCGATAGGGTACCCCAAGGCCTTTATGGGTTTTGGGGCGAGCCATGCAGCGGTCTAACCATGCCTGAACGTATCCTATTTAAATTTCGCCCCAGTATAGAGATATAGAGATAAATTCACCGATATGTTTGGATAGGGTGTCAAATCGATACCTGCCCAAGGTCCACTGCGCACCCTAAGACAGGAAAATCAATTCATCTCACGTATATTCGTGTGGTAAGTAAGGAAAACAAACCAGGGGCTTTTTTCAGACGTGAGTAATTGGCAACAAAGCAAAAAAGTATGTGATCACTTACAACGCCTTAATATCAGCCAGACAATAATGGGTTCCGACCAACCATTCCCGGCCTTCAAGTCGAGTCTCAAGGACAGAGTACAGACGTTTAGCTTCATCCTTGACGCACGGTCAGTGGAAACAGAAAAATCAAGTCAATAACTATATGCCTGGTATCGTTTGACGCCATAGGGAATCTTCTCGGGAGCGTAGCGGAAGAAATGGTTCCTATTAAACAGGTGGGTCAAATGTTGATCCTTTGACGTGAAGATGCAACTAACGCTTGTCCCTGCCTATGATCCTAATTCAATTGAGTGTATAAATGCAGGATGGAAAATCATACATAGGTCCAAGACCTCCATGCGCAAATAGCAACCATTGTACTTCCTCGCTATGAAGGTTCGGCTCTTTCACAGGATCGTATGAAATCCTACGTTCGTGATCGTAATGTTGCCCGAGATCTAACGGGACGGAATTAGAGGCAGGATAATAGCTCAAGCGATCCCAATAATTACACAATAATATCGCGGTCGATTCGAAAACAGGAAAATCACCCTCCGGGTTGTTGTGGTCTACGATGGCAGGGATCCGACCTGAATTAAAACATGTGTGTGAGCGTGCTTCGGGCTCCTGGTTGACCTGACGAACCGTTGGGGTTTATTTTCAGAAACGCTTCGCTTTTCTGCTCGTTCTCTTTGAAAGAGATGGCTTTGAATTCATCTGGGTAAGACCTGTTCTTAGCGACGGGGTGTGGGTTCAGTAAGATAAGAATTTATACTCACAAGGCACCTCAAGCTCTTCCAGCGCGACAGATATCGGATAACCTGGTAAAAATACACAGCGATTAGCGTGGAGTTATGATATCCCAGCCCTCATGTACATGCCATTTGGAGTTCCCACAGTGTAGAGTGTGATAGCCTTAGACATTGTAGTAGATGAGGGGTAGACTCAACGGAAAATGACGTGCTTCATGTGGGGTTTATATAGTATGATTCTCATGCATATGTTCTCACAGTTGGCTTGGTAAGTACGCTTACCCTGGGCATCTGTCATCCTCCTGTCCGGCCAAAATGGGTTTCGGCTAGATGTCGTCACCATTAGTCTCACCAGGACACTTACTCATGTGACCATTCCGAGGGGGCACCTCCCAATTCACTAAGCTCACGTTTGCTCAGCTGTCGGCTGCTCACAAGTCATGCAAATAGCAGACAAAACTTGCTCAGAACTTCAGCTACATTGTTTACCCCCATATAGAACGTGACAAGATGTCGAAAATTGCTTAGATTTGGTTCCAAATTCTGGAGCCGTCAAGAAGTCGCCATGTTGCAATAATTTTCAGGCCTCCTTAGACCTCCAGTGCAGAGTAAGAAAACTATGCATCTTGCCTGCCATCAGCGTTTTCAAAGGTCTTCCCGGGCCAGGCCAGGCCATCAGCAATGCCACCCCATGACGTGTTTCGTGCTTCAGGCATCACTGGTCACGTGGGTTCACCCTGAGAGAAGACGATATCTGGCCTTTTTTGGACAGAATACAACGCTCGATGACAAAGGCCTTGAAATTCTAGAGACTTATTTGCAATCCTACCCTACTTATAAACCCGACATGAAGCACGTCATATTCCGTCGAATCTACCCTCGATACTACAATGTCCAAGCCTATCACACTCTACACTGCAGGAACCTCAAATGGCATGTACATGGGGGTCGGAGACGATATAATTCCATATTAATCGCCGTGTATCTTTATCAGGTCATTCGATATCTGTCGCGCTTGAAGAGCTTGAGGTGCCTTGTGAGTATAAAGTCCTATCTTACTAAATTCACTCCCCATCGCTAAGAATTGTTCTTACCCAGATGAAGTCAAAGTCATCTCTTTCAAAGACAACGAGCAGAAAAGCGATGCGTTTCTAAAAATAAATCCTAACGGTTCGTCAGGTCAACAAGGAGCCTGAAGCACGCTTACAGACATGTTTTAATTCAGGTCGGATCCCTGCCATCGTAGACCACAACGCTCCGGAGGGTGATCTTCCTGTTTTCGAAACGTCCGCGATATTATTGTGTAATTATTGGGATCGCTTGCGCTTGAGCTATTATCCTTCCTCTAATTCCGTCGCGTTAGATCTCGCGCAACATTACGATCACGAACGTAGGATTTCATACGATCCTGTGAAAGAGCCAAATCTTCATAGCGAGGAAGTACAATGGTTGCTATTTGCGCACGGAGGTCTTGGACCTATGTATGATTTTCCATTCTGCATTTCTGCACTCAATTGAATTCGGATCATAGGCAGGGACAAGCGTTAGTTGCATCTTCACGTCAAAGGATCAACATTTGACCCACCTGTTTGGTAGGGTCCATTTCTTCCGCTTCGCTCCCGAGAAGATTCCCTATGCCATCAATCGCTACAAGGTATATCGTAGTTGATTTTATTTTATTTTTGTTTCCACCTGACGGTGCGTCAAGGATGAAACTAAGCGTCTGTACTCTGTCTTTGAGAATCGACTTGAAGGCCGGGAATGGTTGGTCGGAACTCATTATGGTCTGGCTGATATCAAAGCTTTGTAAGTGATCAGATCCTCTCTTTATTGCAAATTACTCACGCCTGAAAAAAGCACTTGGTTTGTCTTCCTTGCTTAGCAGATGAATATACGTGAGGTGAATTAATTTCTTCTGTGATAGGGTGTACCTTGCACCTTGGACTGGTATCGATATGACACCTTATCCAAATTTACAGGTGAAATCATCTTTTCCTCCCTATACTCGGGCGACATTTAAATGAAATACATTCAGGCATGGTTAGACCGCTGCATGGCTCGCCCCCAAACCCATAAAGGTCTTGGGATACCCAATCGCATTGACATAGACGAGTAAGGTTTCACTTATGAATAAAGCTGACGATTAACCATGCCAAACAGTATGCTCAAGAATGCGGAGAAAATTGCCAAAGGAGCTGCTGCCATCTTTGGCTGGGACAAGAAATAGTGCGTCTTCGCAGGGAAAGTTATAACGTAGCGATGAATGTATTACGAAAGATACCAATATTCTTCTGGAGAAGCCTGTGGAGGAAAACTAAACCTACCATTAGTCACCAACAAGAGCCGATGATTCGGGACTTGGTAGGCAAGCCGGCACTACCTTCTGGAGAGCCTGTACTCTAACAACAAAGAACATTATCAAAAACCTACAAGTGATTGTGGTGGAAACGGTGGAGACGACGGTAATGCAGATGCTACAGGATAATCGTGATATAAGGTAGAGGCTATGACAGGCTTCATGGATGACTTGTTAGACTGCCAACGGTCTCCAAAGATCGTTGGTACCCATCAAAATAAGAAGGCACAAGCATATAACAAGAGGACGGACATTTTGTAAAATCTAAACTTTCTCGGGGAATATTAAGGTGACACAGTAAACGTTATAGCCAGTTGCCGTATATTGCTTTTGATTACGGTCTTCCACAAATGTTCAAAAAGATAGAGAGTCTCAGACTAGCACTTATCACCGAGGCAGCATTTCCACCGCCATTAAAAGAATATTTCGGATTGTCTTGCAAAATGTGACTCTGGAATTACCATAAAACCTGTGTGAGATACATGGCGCTGGATGTACACTGGTAAACCAGAAACTGACGCAGTGTTGATGGTGAGAATTATTCGCCATATCCTGATAATAAAAGATTCATCTGTAGACTAACCATCAACACCATTAGAAAAACTTACAAAACCTACACTTGATCTCATGACATAGCAACAGTGCAAAGACATAGTAAGCTTTATTTTGCGTTTCGGGCAGCAGCACTCGGATCAGAGGGATAAAAAAGAAACAAGGAATCCGATATTCAATTCCACCAAAAGAAAAAGTCCAAGGAGAAATACAATATACCTCACGACATAAGGCCGACGTGCATTAAAAAAACCCAGTTGGAAAAAGCACCATCGGTTGTGGAGGGATGCAAACTACTTGTGAAGCTACAGTGACAAATGGACCGACAGGAAAACAGGATGTGTCAGAGGAGCTTGCTGTTCTGACACATGTTGTTTTTCTTCCATACATCTGTCATTCTGGCCCCATAAGGAACTCGCATCCATCCACAGCCGATCATGCTTTTTCCCACTCGGTCTGAGGAGCAAGATGGAGCACAAGCCAAGAGCGCGAACAGATTCGAAGGGAACCTTGTGAACAGAGATCTTCTGTGACAATCTCTCACCATTCCAACAACATATCTTTCCATAGAGCTGGAAAACAGCTGAACCACAAAAAATTGAATCCTTGCTGTCTTCCATGAGCAACAATTCCTGGAGGTAAGAATATTCGGAACTAGCCTAACAGTCGATGATGACCAAGTCACTTGCATATGCCATTCGAGCATCATTTAAGATAGGGACGTTGCGAAAGGCGAGTCAGGGTCCGACTGACAATGAGATAGTAGAGTCAGGACAAATATTCTATAGAAGAAGCCGAGCATGATTTACCTCTTGTTTCCATTATGGTCGGGATGGGATGAAACAAACGAGAGTGATGCGGAACTAGAGTGGGAACGTGTCCCTCAATGTCGAAAAAAAACCAAGAACGTCTGGAAACATTAAAAAGAGCAGTGACCGATCATGAAAAACCTTTTGTGGGAGAATGTCGCTTAGGCTGGGGAGGAAGGTGTTGGCATGATAGCTGGGTGGCGAAGCGAACCGAGGAAGGTTGCCGTTATTGGGTACCAATAAATCACCGCAAACCAAAGTGCCGCTATACTACCTACCAGAACACAGGGTGATCAAGTCTGTGGCTGCACAGGCTAGCTGAGCGAGACTCGGGCCTAAAATGACTCGTTGGCGGGGTCGCTTGGTCTTGAAAGAGGTGGCCATTGTCGGGGGCGCCAACAACGCATCATGAAACAGAGCGTGGCAGACTACCGGATAGAGCATAGAAGGCTTGTTACCCCTGTGGTTATCTGGACCAACACTGTGTCCTAAGATAGGCGGCAGTAAGAACCAGCAGCACCCTTACATTAGCAGTTTGGTTACATGACCAACCACAGAAACCTGCCACAACTACAACATTTTCATTGAATTCACTTGTGGGAATCCTTATTAAATAGCTTTCTAGAAGTCCCCAAAGTCAGAATAAAAATATATCAGAAAGTAATTGTGAAATTGGTCAAAAAGTATTGAAGGTAGAAAAGCTCTAGAATGTATTTTCCATGCTCCTGACAGTGATCATAATTTTTTATCAAACTGAGCAACAAGGATTTGGCCACTTACATAATAAAAAATGTGGGAGTGTTTAGAGCCAACAAAAAGAGCAATGGGTGTAAAGTCTAAAGCCAACCAAGCATATCTTGCCAACCTTTCCAAATGAAATCCAGGGTCATGGAACAGGAAGGCTACTATCAATAAGTCTTCTGATTCCAATGATTCAGAGTAGATTCCCATGCCTGAAATGGACACAATCTCAGATTCTGAGACAGAAGATTCAGATGAAAAGAATGCACAAAGAGGGAAAGGGGTGAGAAATATCTCTTTCATATGATAGACTATGACTCTGAGATGAATCAGATCTGGAAGAAGATGACACAAGGAGCAATTATGAGGCAGAGATTGAAAATGAAGCAGCATTGATCAACTTCTCTGCTGCCTTAAGTAAAGCCCAAGAAATTGCAATCTTGTCAGCCAGGAGCAAAGAACAAGGTGCAACATGATCAAAACATTACACTTGCAATTCAAAGAGATCAGAGTACTGCCACAAATGTTCCCAGAAAGACTTGGTGGCTGCAGGTCCAACCTTGATTGAGTCATAGTGCACAGAACCAAGAAAGGTGATACAAGAAGTCAGTAATATCTCTTCAATGAGCTATAAGATGGATAACAGCTAACTGACAATGCTGAAGAAGTTGTGAGTGATGTCATTCTAAACTCAGGGCCATGGCAGTTACCAAGATTGTGTCATGATTTCTCCACTCCTCTCTCTATTGCTTGTTATTGGACTCTGCTCCTCTATCAGACCATATGTACAGTTCTTAGGTGTAAGGGCAACCCCAGTGGTGCCTGAGAGCTGTCACACAGGGCCAAGCAAAGAGGGATTTCCTAAGTTCAGTCATTCATCTATGTACATAAAGGAAGGGGACTTCACCTAGCAATGGGGGATTTCCTAAGAGGAAAACCTGTTGGAGTTGGCGACATGGCAGTGTGACAAACCGCGTCACCCCGGTTGAACCATTATTCGCCGATTGTAGTTTTTGCGTAGTCGCAAAAACTATCCCTCTTTTGTTTCCCTCTTTTTGTTTGCTTATTATAGATATTCCATTGTTATGAAATAGTATATAAGTAGATACATCGCCCACTGTTTTCCCTCAGTCGTTTCACACACACAAACACTGAGGTGAGATACTTAGCTAGCTTATAGTCTTTTTATCTTGCTCACTTATCTAGTAGATACTCGTTACTAGGTAAAATATATTACAGTCGTTTCACACACACAAACACTGAGATACTCGTTACTAGTCTATCTAATTTAACAAAACCTAAGACCCCTGACATTAGGTAATTAGTTAAAGCTCAGTCTTGAGCTGGTTAATACACTGACAAGTGAAGTTCACAGCTCAGTAGGAAAGTCATGTCACAGGGAAATGGAATCAGGTATATGCAGTTACCAGAGTTGGGAGGAATTCTGTATTGAGCTGCTAATAACATTCCATGACCCAAATAAGAAAGAAATAGCTCAATGAAGCTGAGACAAGGAGAAAGGCCAGCAACAGAGTTCTTCATAGAGTTTGAGGAACACAGGTCACAGGCAGGGTATAACAATGAAGGGTATGTTGCCTTGCTCAAGAGGAACCTGTAAGGGCAACCCTCTTTTGGAACTGGTCTCGACTGCCAGAGGCTGGAACCAGCGGGACACCACCCAGCCCTGGACGTCCTCCTAGGCCTGACTATGGGACTCGAACCCAGAGCCTACCCACAGGCTTCTCAGATCTAAGCAGGGGAAATCCAAAGTTCAATTATAGCTACTACCTAAGTACATGTAGGGCTCTCACCTAAGCAGGGGAAATCCGAAGAGGAAAGTCTAAGGATCTCCGCTACTGGTGAACCTCTTTTATACCCTTTATGTAAGTGGTCTGTGCACTAGCTTATAAATCAACACAGGCGCCTATTCCCGGTTCCAGTCATCACACTAAGATCATTCCTATCTCCCACTTGGTGGTCCCTTGGACCTGGGTCTCCTAGCCTCGGAGTTGGGGGGGAGTCCGAGATAGGGCCTTGGAGTTGGGAGGAGTCCGAGATAGGGGTTCAGACTTGGATCAGGACTCGGAAGGGATCATCCTCTGACATCGGTGGCCTTTCGGACTTTGGTCTCTCACCCTCGGAGTTTAGGTGGAGTCCGAGATAGGACCTCAGAATTGGAGAGAGTCCGAGATAGGACCTTGGAGTTGGGGAGAGTCCGAGATAGGGCTTTGGACTTAGACCAGGACTCAGAGGAGGTCATCCTCTGACATCAGTGGTCTTTCGGACTCTGGTCTCTCATCCTCGGAGTTTAGGTGGAGTCCGAGATAGGACCTCAGACTTGTCATCAGGACTCGGAGAGGGTCGTCCCCTGACATCACCCCCTCTCTATGGTGCAGCGTCCTCGATGCATCGGAAAAAAAATTAATCCCTACTCCTAGGGTGCCACTACCCCCTCTCTAGCATTTTACTACCCCCTCTCTAGGATGCAGTCATTCCGTATGGAGAAATAGCAGTATAGGTGTACAGGAGATAGAGATAGGGCAGATCAAAAGGTGCAAGGGTGCGAGGAGGCAGGTGTATGGGAATCCGGAGAGCAGATCATCCAGGATTCGGAAGGCAGGACGTGCAGAATCCAAGGAGCGGAAATGATGGGGGTGCGAGTGCGGAAGTGCGGGTGCGGACAGAACGCAGATGCACGGGGTGACAGAACACAGATGAGCGGGAATGCGGGAGGTCGAAGCAAGGGGTGTCAGAAATGGACAGGCAGAAAACCGGGAGGCAGACACGCAAGGACGTGAACGGACATTGTCCGGAGCGAGCGGCGTCGGTCAGAGCGACGATGACGGGCGTACAAGTGGGGGTCGAACTACGCAGCGAGCGCGGCTTACGCGGCCTCTTGGGGTGTTCCTGGGACTGACAGCGACGGTAGGGAGCGGTCACGGGGGCGCTACGTCGGTGTCGCGGACGACGCCTATGCGATGCCCGGGAGAACAAGGGTCCCCGCAGCCAGTCCGGTTGTTGGGGAACGCGGGCTACAGGCGGGTATGTAGGCATCGCGGGGCTGCATCATGCATTCCCAGACGGTTCGTCACAGAGGTCCGGGGACGCGGCATGTGAGGGCGACGCGACTAGCGGGCCGTGCGTATGCTAAGTCATGCATCGCCCAGGCGTAGGTGATGCGCTGGGTACCGGGAACGAGTGTGGGGGCACTGCCTCGAGATCACTGCACGAGGACAAGGCTGTGGGCGTCGCCGGCGATGAGCGGGTCACAACGTTTCGCCCACCTCCGCCACAGCAAGTGATGGCGGTCGTGCAGTACGGTCAGCACGATGTCGAACGCAGGCTCGTGTTGCCTCGGTGTAGAGATGTTACGCATGGGGCGGCGATGATCGCGCGGTCGGGCGGAAAGCAGGCACAAGGGCGGATTGAGCTACACGACGAGTGCGGCTTATGTGATTTCGTAAGGGCATCGATGGACATCATCGCGGTGCCGCGTCGTACGTGTCTAGGTGGTTCGCGACGAAGCCCGGTTACTAACGTCAACTTCACCCTCGTCCTCGTCCATGTCTCATGCAACGATGAGCGGTGGCGTGGAACGACCGTGGATGCCGCCTCGGGGTGTGGGACTGCGTGGCTGAAAAAGTGACAATGCATATGCGCGGCATCATGGCATGCATCCGCAGTGTACGCGGCGGCGCCGTGTTCGACGGAGAGCAGGCCGTATGTGGGGTTCCATGTGCAACCGAGGGCAATATTCGAGGCGTCGCGTGGGTGACAGCGTTGAACGATGACGGTAGGGAGACGATCGCGGGGTCACTTGAAAGTAGGCCCCGGGGCTAGCGGAGGTCATGGGTACAGCATACATGTCAAGCGCCAAGTCGCGTCGTTTCGGTGCAAGCCCCCACATTGACCGGCAGGGACAAGCGGGAGCATGTGCACGTAGTCCCTCATCAGCAGCGACAGGGGCGAGACTTGGGGGCTGCCTGGACGCACCATTCAGGCAATGGCAGTCGGGAACGAGTGGGACGGTGTGGGGTGATGGCGACACGTTGCTGGGCCCTGTGACGCTCATTTGCAGCCCTTGGAGTTGTCGAAAAGGGGTTGCGATGAGGGTACCCTCGCTGGGGCCGATGGAGAGGATGGGGAGGATGAGCGAACGTTGGGGAAGCTGCGATTGCGCGAAACAGGGTCCCACCTGCATTGAGATACGTATGGGCGAGTGCACTGGGCAAGCCATTCGCTGTGATTATCAGGTGGCAGGTTCTGCCCCATACGTCAGCGAACAGACACATGAAGGGGAGGTAAGAGAACGGGGCGATTGGAGCTCGTTTTCGTGTGGCACAAACAGCGCGGCGAGTGCAGCCTTTGCGACTTCTTGGTACACTGCGATGGGGGCAGTCTGCGTCGGCATGGTCATTGGTGCGTGTGCCTCAGGGTCTTGCAGCAGTAGGAGCCTCAATTGATAATCTGCGTCTTGACCGCATCCTATGTGCAGACGTTGCCTCAACGTGCGAGAGTTGCGTGTCTTTGCTCTCAACGGGCCCGGTTCCTCACATAGGCTTGCCCATCGGCACCTTACACATGCAGAGCTCCTCTGGCATGAGGTCATCCCAGGCGATGGCGGAAGAGCCTCGTCATGAAGGGGCAGCACGCGTCGAGGTGTCAGTGTCATGCCTGGGCGCGTCGGGGGCCGTACGGTGCTTGTCAAACCATGTTCGAGGGGTGGCACCTGGAAGAGGTGCTCGCGCATGTCCGTAGCGCACATGGCAAGGGCTGGCCCATCTGTGGGGTGATTCAGAGGAGGCAGCGTCGGCGGTGTGCAAGCACCATCGAAGCACAAGGAGCGGGCGCGGTAGTGATTGGTGCTGTGACTCGCGCAAGCGTGTTAGGAGGGGCATAGCCTACGTGGATTTGCCAGGGGATGGGAAGAGGGCATAGGGCATTCCGTCACGGACACAGTTTCAGCGTACTGGGCGTCACCTGGTGCTCACAACGCGAGGAGAGAATGCAGATCGAACTGCGTGACGAGCGTCGTTTACGTGACCTTTTTGGGGTGGTCCTAGGAATAGCGGCGGCAGCAAGAGACGATCGTGGGGGTGCGGGTCAGAACGTCATGGCTGCGGGACCGACTGTGGAGACGTTGCTTTGGGGCTGCTAGACGAGAAATGCCGCCGTGGGTGCCACTGCATCCCGTTGTCGAATGAGGGTGATGAACCTTCACAGTCAGCCCGGCTGTTTTGGACCATGGACTGCAGGTGGGAGCGCAGGTGTGTGACGAGCGTGGCTTGCACGAGCGGCTGCAATACAGCAGACGAGGGGACGCACTTGAATGCAGTGCGTGAGGCAGGGGCTCAGACAGGACGATGGCGGCAGTACAGACCTCAAAGGGGGTATGTGTGGCAACAACTTCTCGAGGGGGCGTCTATGCACTCGTGGTCCATGTGGATCGCTCGGCGACAAGCGGTGGCAGGGGCAGCATCGTTTGGCTGTCGTCGGAACGCACTCTCGTGCAACTATGAGTGATGGCAGGGGAACGACCGCAGTTACGCCACCGGGGGCTCGCTGCACGACTCCACAATAGTAGGTGCTGCCCGGCTGCGCTCGGGAGGTCGCATGCAGTGTCGGAGGGGATAGAGGGGTCCCTGCAGTCAGCTGACAGTTGGGGGCATTGTCAGGGAATTGGACTTGTCACAGACAA
>QLPI01052843.1:0-15301 GCA_003314275.1 Chroogomphus rutilus
GACACTTCTCTCAGTCCATCTATCACTCCCTATTTCCTTCTGTTTATCACACCTAAATGGCCAAATACCTTGGCACATCTCACTTGTCCCTTTTATCTCTTATGCCTTTATTTTCCTGTAATTTTTTTATCCTTTTTCAATCAAAAATTATTATTATTATTAAAAAAACATCTAAGACTCTTTCAGAGTCTCATCCACAATCATTTCCTCATCTGCATTCCTATCCTCCTTTTCTTTCCTTATCCTCTTCATCCCCATTACCATCTAGCTGATCCTCCTCTGAACTCTCCCTTCCTCCTATACCTCCCAAACATCCTGAACCTCCCAAACCCCTGCACAGGTCCTCATCCACCAGGGCATCATGTGATATGTACTCTACTCCTTATGCCAAGTGTTGAGATTAGTATGTTTTATTCTCTTTTATCACAGACCGAACATCTATGGGTTGTTGTGGGACAATATTGTTCATAGTGTGGGCATGGATTCATTCGGAGTTTCATTCTAATTCTGACTCAGGGGTATATAAGTACAATGCCTTGTTCTATCTCGCTTCAGTCTTTCACATCGAAGACTGAAGTGAGTATTCTTTATCTGAACCCTAGTCTCTATTTTTATTGACGCATTGCTCTTTACATAGTTACCTTTTGTCTAGGTAGATAAACTTGACTATGAACAGAGTCTTTCACATCGAAGACTGAATTACCTTTTGTCTAGTTTTTCTCAGGTTATGGGCCCCACGCATAACTAAACAGACACACCTTGAACTTGACCTGGAATATTATCAAAGACCTCAAGATGCCTGACTCTTTCAAGATCCTGCGATACGATGAGTCTGAACGGTTGAAGGAAGGCAGTTCCAATTGGAATTTTTGGAAAACACACATGATTCCTTACCTAAAAGGGGCAAAACTCTGGGGATATGTATCTGGAACAAAAACTATACCACCACAGACAGACCCGGATGCCTTAGCCACATGGGAAGAGGCAGATGCCCAAGCACTTTCTACAATCCTGATGAATATCGTCCCAAATGTTCAAGCGGGCCTAAACTGTGACACTTCAAAAAATGTTTGGGACAGCCTGTTGAATAGATATGAACAAGCAGATCCCATCGCTCAAAACCTAGCTGAAAATCGACTACTCTCAAAGAAATTCACAGAAGGAGGGTCAGAGACCTTACCTTCTCATATAGCCGAACTTCAGAGGTTAAAAGAGGACTGTGGAGGTCTAGGTGTAACCATCTCAGACTCGTGGTTTGCAGGAATCATCACCCTATCTATGCCATCACCTTCCTGGCATCTGGTCTTAGGCTCCCTAGGTGGCACATCTGACCCTAACATTGTAATTTCTCGTCTTCAGACAGAGTGGAATAGGAGACAAGGAAGCATACCAAGTGGGAAAGATGCAAACATTGTCTTTCAAACTACCAGGAAAACATCGGTAAAATGTGAAAACTGCAGAAAAAGTGGTCATACTAAATCCATCTGCTGGGCAAAAGGAGGTGGACAAGAGGGTCAGTACCCAGAATGGTTTAAGGGGAAGAAGGAGTCAAAAGGCTCAGCAGTTATCCACACGGTCACAGACACACCAATTGTCTGGGCATATGGGCTTAATCCTGGGTCCAACATTTGGTTTGCAGATTCTGCTGCTACTCTTCATGTTACTCCCAACCGAGATGACTTTATCTCTTACCAAAAGTATGAAACCGATCGACCTATTAATGCTTTTGGAAAGAATAAAGTCCTAGGAATTGGCGAAGGAGATGTCATGGCTGATGCTAAATATCAAGGGAAAGTTACCAGGATTCGACTCACATGTGTAATGCATGTTCCCAATGCAGAAGGGAGGATACTATCACTCAAACTCCTAGATCAAAAGGGGTTTGAAAGTCACATATCGGGAGGCCGTATCAACATCAAAAAGGATGGGAAAACTTACATGGAAGCCAAGCTTGGCCAAGAACTATACAAAGTTAACTTGAAAGTTGTGGCCATCCAAAACACAGTGATGTCCGCCATGAAAAGAGATCCTTCGGCTACAGACTTGTCCACTTGGCATCGGAGATTAGGCCACCTGGGGGACACAATGTTAAAAAGGCTAACCGAGACCAAAACTGTAGAAGGGATGGCTATCACAGGTCAAGACCTGAACGGTATCTGTGAAGATTGTATCCTTGGGAAAATGGATGAGAAGCCTTTTGAGAATCACAGCGAGCGAGACATGCACCTGTTTGGGACTTTACATGCAGACCTAATTGGGCCGATGAATCCGGAGGCAAGATGGTCCCACGCTAAATATTCTCTAATAATCAACGATGATTATTCAGGATATGGGTTCGCATTCAACTTGAAACAGAAGAACGACACTGCCAAAGCAATCATCGAGTTAGACAATTCGATTGAGACAAAGTTCCAAACACGAATGCATACCTTAAGAACCGACAATGGAGGAGAATTTGTTAATGACATCCTCCTAGAACATTGTCGAAACCGGGGTATACTCGTGATAACTTCAATTCCTCACACCCCGGCAATGAATGGTTGCGCTGAGAGGAGGAACAGAGTAATTATTGAAGGATCAAGAACAATGCTAAAGGATTCAGACCTCGGAAAAGACCTCTGGGGAGAAGCAGTGCTCACTCACATCTATATCCGTAATCGATGCCCATCCAGCATGCTTCCAGATAACAAGACTCCATATGAGATGGTTTATCAGAAAATTCCCTCAATCGGTCACCTAAGAGTTTTTGGCGCTAAATGTTTCATAAAACTCACAGATGAAACACGTACCAAATTAGATGATAAGGCCAAAGAATGTCGGCTAATTGGGTACGAAGGGGATTCAATCTATGTGGTGACCGACAAAGATAGAAGAAAATTACGTTCAAGAAACGCAATTTTTGTTGAAGGACCAAGCCATAGAAACAAGGGCGAATCAGACCAAGAATTCAGCAATGTTAATGAAGAACACATTGTTAAAGATGGTACAACAACTGAAGAACATGACTCACAGAAAAGGAGAACGACAGCTGAAGTTTGGGGGACAGAACCAACATGGAAATAAGACCAAATTAAGAACCAGAGTGTCACTGATCACGTACTCATCACCAAGGTTGTCAATGAAAACGCGATACATGTACCACATACCTTCGCAGAAGCCCTGAAAACACCTGAGAGCAAACAATGGAAAGACGCAATGGACTATGAGTTATCAAAACTCAAAGAAATGGACACCTGGGACGAGATAAATGAGAAAGAAGTACCAAAAGATGCTGAAGTTCTTGGAGGGATGTGGGTCAACACTGTGAAGCAACTTGACTCAGGAGAACAAAAATTTAGGTCCCGATGGGTCATCCGAGGAGATCAACAAAAAACAAACATATCACTGAGTGACACTTACGCACCAGTATCACATATATCCTCACTTAGAATCCTGTTAGCATTGGCAACCATCAAGGACCTGCAAATTTTTGCCTGGGACGTTGACTCGGCTTATCTGCATGGTAACATAGATCATGATATCTATATCAAATTACCGGATGGATATGAAAGCCCTGGAAAAATTGCAAAACTCAATAAAGCATTGTATGGCTTACCTGAAGCAGCACGGATATGGCGGGAAGAACTGGAGGAGAAGCTGAGATCTCTAGGGTTCACACCTCTCCAAAGTGATACTGGAGTTTTCATCAGAAAATCAGCAAAAGATTTCACTGTTATTGACACACATGTAGATGATGCAACTGGGATATGCTCAAGCGAGGAGGAGGAGTTGAACCTAATGATGGATATTCAGAGACATTACAAAATCAAGACAAAAGATACCTCAAAACCTTTCAAGGTTCTAGGGATCTTGGTATCCCGAAATCCTGACCTCGGAACACTCAAATTGTCTCAACCAGAGTACATGGAATCCATACTCCAAAGATTTGGCATGGCAACATGCAACCCTGTTAGTACACCGGTGGACAAGGGCGCACATCTACAGAAAAACATCAACGACACACCCTTGGAAAATATACGTGAATATCAAGCACTTACTGGTTCACTAACATACGCGGCAATGTCAACTCGGCCTGACATCGCATATATCACTCAGTTTTTATCCCAGGCAAATAAAACTCCCACTCAACAAAACTGGATTGCTGGTAAACGAGTGTTGAGGTATTTGAAAGGGACGAAAGACCGAGGGATCCTGTATCAACGGAAACACGCACGAGAAAGGTTAGAACAAAGTCACGATACACCATGGGGTTACTGTGACGTGAATTATGCCGAGGAGTCATGTGACCGAAGATCGACGAGCGGATATGCATTTATACTCACAAACGGCCCTGTAGCATGGAAATCAAAAAAACAACCATCACTGGCCTTATCTACCACCGAAGCAGAGTATTATGCACTGGGAATGGCTTGTCAAGAAGCGTTATGGTTGAAACAGCTGTATCAAGAAATGCTTACAACCATAGATAAGCTGCTATTTATATTTTCTGACAATACCGGGGCTGTTGCACTATCAGACAATCCGGTCTTCCACAGCCGGTCAAAACATATCAACATACGATGGCACTTCGTCCGGGATCTAATATGTTCAAAAATTATTCGCTCTTTGCACATCCCTGGAACCCTGAATGGAGCTGATTTCCTTACAAAAGCCTTCAACCGTTTTGAACATGAACGGTGTGTTGAACTGTTAGGGATGGAATAGATGGTTTGGTCTGAGGAGGAGTGTTGAGATTAGTATGTTTTATTCTCTTTTATCGCAGACCGAACATCTATGGGTTGTTGTGGGACAATATTGTTCATAGTGTGGGCATGGATTCATTCGGAGTTTCATTCTAATTCTGACTCAGGGGTATATAAGTACAATGCCTTGTTCTATCTCGCTTCAGTCTTTCACATCGAAGACTGAAGTGAGTATTCTTTATCTGAACCCTAGTCTCCATTTTTATTGATGCATTGCTCTTTACATAGTTACCTTTTGTCTAGGTAGATAAACTTGACTATGAACAGAGTCTTTCACATCGAAGACTGAATTACCTTTTGTCTAGTTTTTCTCACCAAGTGGAGGAGTACCCTGGTCATTCTGGCCTGCCCCTGTAGGATGTTCTCCCAGACTCAGCAGGATGCCAAGATTCCAACTCCTTGGGCTGTGGGACTTCCACAGTTACCACATATCTACTAGGCTGCATAGCCACCATCTGCCTGCTCAGTCACATGGTTGTGGCCCTCCTCAGCCTCTTCTTCCTCCTCTGGTTCTGTTCCTCACTCTCTCGCTCTTTGTCTCCTCCATCTGACTCTATCTCCTCCTTACTCTTTACCTTTTGAGCCTGGGGCACTGCCAGCCCACAAGCCACCTTCCACCGGTTACACTCTTGGCAGGCAGTTCCAACTGCCAAGACCCTGCACTCATCACCCCGCTTGATGTAAGTTGGGCAGGAGGGCCCGTTAGCCCACGTCCACTCTTTTTTGGGCTGCTTTTGACACTGCTCAACAATCAGTACATAATAAAATAAAATAAAATAAAAACTACTCACCTTGGCCCCCCTTGGCTTACCATCCTTTGCCACTCTACTGGGCCTTGCCTCTGCACTCCTACCCCTCTTGCATGTGAGGGTCTTTGGGACTCTGGAGTCCTCAGGAGCCCCTGCATTGTTACACCCTCATCGTTGAGTGTTTCTGCCTGCTTTGGCCTGAGTGAAGGACTTTAGACAGAAGGAAGGTAGACAAGGGGGTGTGAACCAAGTTGATATCCAGAGTAAGGAACTATGTACATATGTCTGCTACTTATATAGGTTAAGAAGCAAGATGTAGAACAGGGTGGTGTAAGGAATGGAGAACAATAAGGTATGAAGGATCATGTGGATGTATTGTCCACAGTGATCAAGAATAGAATAAGAAATATAAGCGAGAATAGAATAATGAAACATGGCTGAGAATAAGATAAGGAGAGAATAGATGAGAATAGAACAATAGAAAACAGCCAAAGATAAAACAATAGGGCCACGACTGAATAATTAAAGGAATAATAAGTGTTTTCTGAGGAAAATGGGTAAGGGAATGGTCAGGGAGTGAGAGAGTAGAAGGGGATAGAGGGGATAGGATGAGAGGGGTGGTCCAGATAATGTACCGTACATGCCAAACCGAGACTATGTGATAGTGAGGAGTGATGTGGGTGAGGGTTAGTTGGTCAGTATTGCCGAGTGAACTGGGACTTGGTATCATGGACTTGACAGGGGTGGCAACTAGCTAGAAACCTCTCAAACTATGCAATCTCCCCTCCTGAAGACATCCCTCTCCCAAAAACACCCTCCATTCACCCATCTCCAGTTCCCATCTCACCCTTAAACTCCTCTGCTCCCTCAGTTCTTACCCTATATTATTCTGACACTCTATTCCCAACCTTATGACCACTCCCAAACACACCCCCCTCATTCTACCATCAACCTCTCTCTCCTCCAATTTATCATGACCAGATCTGCTGAACACTCTGGCATGATCACTCACCTTTATTTTCTTATTTTTCAGTCAAAAAAATTAAAATTTATAAAATAAAATTAAAATTCCTATATTTTTAGTCTATTTCAATAATCTCACTATCCTGATCATCCTTATCCTCCCTCTGCTTCCCTTTCCCTTTATCCTACTCCTTACCTGACTCCCCATCCTTCAGTTGATCCTGGCTTCCTCTGTCATGATTTTTCCACTCCTTTCTCTATTACTTGTTATTGGACTCCACTACTCTGCCAGACCATATGTATAGTTCTTAGGTAATTAGTTAAAGCTCAGTATTGAGCTGGTCAATACACTGACAAGTATCATTGCTCATTTCTCTCTTCCGCTCTCCAGTATTGAAGCTCTTGTTGTTGCTGACATTAGCTCAAGACTATTATATCCCTATGTTAAGTCCGCGTGTCAGGCGCTTAGCTAGTATTTCCGAAGGGGTTATCCGGGCTAGTGCGAAGGTCCGTAACGGGGCCGAAGACCGAGACGGAAGCCGGACGGACTACGGACGGGGACGGAGGCGTCAGAAGCTTAGGGTAGGTCACAGAATAGTTCACTCCGGTCACTGAGGTGTTCGAGGTCGAAGGGACTTGGCTTCAACTTATGTGTTGCGCCCTCCTCGATCGTCTGTCCCTAATTTCGGAAAGGAGGCGGGAGTTTACCGGAAATGAATCGGAAACTGGTGGGAGACTAAATCGATATTCGTACTGGCGAACAGTCCAGTCGACTGTCAGACTATATACATGTGGCTTATCCTTGTACTATTTTTGCCGGTCATAAAACAAGAAGAAGAAGGAGTACAAGGGGTCAATAGTGGAGGAAGAACAAGGGGGTAAGGTACGCGATACTAGCGCGTCGGTTATCAAGATGCGGAATTCTAGGTTACGGGAATCGGAATCGGACTAGTGGTGGTTCGGACGGATGTTACGGGAACGGGAACGGGAACGGGAACGGGTCCGTGCTTCGATGGTCGGGGAGGATTCGGAAACGGGGGTGGGTGATTGTGGGGGTTGGTGTGGGTTTGTTGGAGGCATGGGGCGTAACACCCTACAACACCCTATCATGGATGTTGATCTCCTACAACAAATTCTCGCAGGCCTGCAGCAAAACAATGCAGACCTGACTGCAATGGTGAACAACCAGACAAACCACCTTAAACAACACCTAGCATCACTACAAGCCCAAACACCCCAGCTGACATCTACAACTACCTCTATCCCATCAGCTGGCAAAATCACAAGACCAGAACCATTTGATGGCTCATTAGAGAAGATTGATATCTTCCTGCACGAGCTCTACCTGAACTTTGAGGACGATGCATCTTATTTCAAAGTAGACCATATGCAAAAGATCTGCTTTGCCTTGTCCTATATGAAAGTGAAGTTTGCAGCTCAGTGGGCAAGTCGTATCACAGGAGAACTGGAAGCAGGAACATGCAGCTACCAGAGTTGGGAGGAATTCTGCACTGAGCTGCTGATAATATTCCATGACCCAAACAAGAAAGAAATAGCTCAACGAAAGCTGGAGCAGCTGAGACAAGGAGGAAGGCCAGCAACAGAGTTCTTTGTATAGTTTGAGGAACATAGGTCACAGGCGGGGTATAGCGATGAAGGATATGTTGCCTTGCTTAAAAGGAACCTGTCTCCACAGGTGGTGGAGTGGATTTACACCCTGGAGACCATTCCAACAACATATGACAAGTGGAAGTCATATGCCCTCTGTTTTGACAGCCAGTTGCATGAATACCAAGTGACAAAAAGGGGGACTATAGGACCAAGGGCATGGCAGACTCTAAGAAATCCACAATCTACTCTAGCTCAGCCATTCACTCCTCCACCTACTTTGGGACCACAAGCTATGGAGATTGATCAGACTCGAGGGAAGCCAGTGAGGGTGGTGACATGCTTCAACTGCAGAGAGCAGGGACACATAGCATGAAACTGTCCCAAACCTCGAGGTATACAGAAAGTTAGAGCAATGATAGATGGTTGGACAAAAGAGGAGAAAAAGGAGGTGCTGGACATGTTGAAGAAAGAGGATTTTCAAGAGGGGCAGGAGTGAAAAGGATGTCCTCCTCACCCTGGATATCTGTAAACTACTTCACCCCATTAGCAGTTGAAGAAAGTGCAGAACTGGAACCTGAAATTGTCCCAGAACAACCCTTGAAAGTTAAGAAGGAGAAGAAAGAGAAGAGGAAGCAAGAAGAGAAGGTGGTGGTGGCAGAAGAGGTGGAGAAACCCAAAGAGGGAATGACAGAGTGGGTGTTGTGGAGGATACACCAAGACAACAAGTCAGGGCAGGAAGTGTTGAGATAGTGGACACACAGCGGAAGGAAAGGAGAAGTGACATCAGAAGTAGTGGAATCCATACGAGGGATGAGAAGAGAGGGGGGAATAGAAGTGGTCAAGGAGCTTAGGGGAAGGAAACAGTGGATCAGATGAATCCACCAATCCTCAGTGATGATACCCACCACTGTTAAAACACTGACAGACAAAAGAGGATTCACAATTGAAGTGCTCCTAGACTGTGGGGCAACAGGGTGCTATATCGATGAAGGCTTTGCAAAAGCCAAGTATTTGCCAATGGAAAGACTTCCAAGACCACTACCTGTCTACAATGTGGATGGAACCCACAACAAAGGAGGACCAATAACCCATATAGTAAACCTCAGAGTCAGGATAAAGAATCACTCAGAGGTCTTCCCTTTTGCAGTCACCAATACCGGAAAGACAGACCTCATTGTTGGCTTCAACTGGCTTCAGAAGCATAACCCAAGTGTCAACTGGAAGACAGGAGAGATAACATTTGACCGATGTCCCTTGGAATGTGGAATGTCAAGAGCAGGTGTAGAGGAGGATTATCTAGAAGGAGAGGAGGAAGAACTAGAGGAGGGAGACCATATATTTGTGACCCAGATATATGCAGAGGAGGAAGAGGGGCATGTAGCCAGGACACACTCACAGAAACTGGCAGAGGAGGCACAGAAGGAGAAGAAGAGGAGGACGGTGGAAGAAATGGTGCCAGCACACTACCTGGAAGAGTTTAGAGGGGTCTTCATGAAGGAGGGGTTTGACAATAACCTTCCTGAATGACGGCGGTGGGATCATGCAATCGAACTAAAGCCAGGGGCTGAACCATTCTCAAGCAAGGTGTACCCACTCAGTCTAGAGGAACAGAAGCAGCTAGACGAGTTTTTGGAAGAAAACCTAAAGTCAGGGAAGATCCAACCATCCAAGTCTCCTATTGCATTGCCATTCTTCTTCATCAAAAAGAAAGATGGCAGCTTGAGGCCAGTGCAGGACTACCGATGGCTGAATGCAATGACAATCAAGAACCGCTATCCACTGCCACTGATTTCTGAAGTGATCCACAAACTACACCATGCATACATCTTCACTAAGCTGGACATTAGATGGGGATACAATAATGTCCGAGTCAAGGAAGGAGATGAACACAAAGCAGCCTTCATCACCAACCGAGGCCTTTTTGAACCACTGGTCATGTTCTTTGGATTAACCAACTCTCCTGCAATATTCCAGATGATGATGAATGACATCTTCCATGAATTGATCAATGAAGGATGTGTCAGTACCTATATAGATGACATCATGATCTACTTGACAGACTTAGAAGAGCACAGAAGGACTGTCAAGCGTGTCTTGGCCCTACTACAAGAACACAATCTCTATCTCAAACCAAAGAAATGCGAGTTTGAGAAAGAGAAGGTGGAATATCTAGGATTGGTGGTGAGCGAAGGGAAGGTGGAGATGGACCCAGTCAAGGTGGAAGGAGTGAGCAGATGGCCAGTTCCCAGGACAAAGTATGAACTGCAGCGATTCTTGGGTTTTGTCAATTTCTATTGTCGCTTCATCCAAGGCTTCGCAAGCATTGCCAAACCATTACATGAACTAACAGGGAACAAGCCATGGAACTGGGGAGCCAAACAGTTGATAAGCTTCCAACTCTTCAAGGCAGCAGTAATGGCAGCACCAATCCTAGCCTTTCCAACAGATGATGACCTGTTCCGAGTGGAAGCAGACAGTTCAGACTTCACCAGTGGTGCAATCCTGTCACAAATGCAACAGGGAACTTGGAAACCAGTGGCCTACATGTCCAAAGCACTCAATGATGTGGAGAGGAATTATGATATACATGTTAAGGAGATGCTAGCCATCATACAGGCATTGGCAGAGTGGAGGCACTATCTGCAAGGGACAATGCAGCCATTTGAAATATGGATGGATCACAAGAACCTAGAATACTTCATGACAGCAAGAAAGCTGAACCACCGCCAGGCCAGATGGTCCCTTGAATTGGCAGATTATGATTTTATCCTAAAGCATTGACCAGGCCAACTCAACAAGAAGGCTTACCTCCTCTCAAGACGGGAAGTCCATAAACAGGGAGTAGGAGATAATACTAGAGTTACAGTGTTGAAGAAAGAGTTCTTCCGAGAAATAAGGGGAGAGCTCAGAGGAGAGGAGGAAGACCTGATGAAAAGAATCAGAAAAGCAAAGAACATAGAGAGCAAAGCCAGAGAGATGGTGGAGAGTGGAGAGAAGGATTGGAAGGAAGAAGAGGGGATCATAATGTGGGAAGGAAGGATATACATACCAAAGGACAGGAAGCTTCGGGAAGAAATCATTCATCTACATCATGACACACCTACCGCAGGACACCCTGGGAAGTTCAAGACAACAGAGCTCATCCTCAGGAACTACTGGTGGCCAAGGATACATGGAGATGTGAGAACATATGTGGATGGGTGTAGTAGGTGTCAACAAACAAAGACGTTCTCAGCAAAACCAAGGGAGACTCTATCTCCAAATGCAATTCCAACAAGGATTTGGCAGTACATATCGGTGGACCTCATACCCAATTACCACAAAGCCTGGGATATGATGCAATTATGGTGGTGGTGGATAGACTGTCCAAATGAATTAGATTGGCACCGATAAATGGAGAGGTCACATCAGAAGGGATTGCAAGGATCTTCAGAGACACGGTGTAGAGAGACTTTGGACTCCCAGAATTGGTGATTAGTGACAGGGGCTCTCAATTCATCTCGAAGTTCACAAAAGACCTATACTGACTGCTAGGAATATAGATGAACCCTTCGACTGCCTATCATCCCCAGACAGATGGACAAACAGAATGCATCAACCAAGAGGTAGAGCAGTATCTATGGCTGTTTGTCAACCATCGACACGATGACTGGGTGGAATGGTTGCCATTGGCAGAGTTCAGCTATAATGACAAGATCCAAGTATCAACAGGGTATTCTCCATTCTACTGAAACTATAGACAGCATCCAAGGAAGTCCACAGAGCCACGATGGGAGGCAGAAACAGAGGCAGCAGATGTGTTTGAGAGAAGGATGAAGAAAATAAGAGAAGAGGCAGCAGCAGCACTAGAAAAGGCAGCATCAGACATGAAGAAGTATTATGACAAAAGAAGGCAAGATGTACCACAATATCAAATAGGGGACAAGGTTTACCTGGAAGGCCTTAATGTCACTACCAACCGACCTTCAAAAAAACTAGAAGACAGACATTATGGCCCATTCCCCATTGTGGCAAAAGTAGGAGAATGTGCCTATAAACTGCGACTACCCCCCAATTGGAAGAACATCCATCCTGTGTTTAATACTGTCCTGCTGCACCCTGCCTGAACACCCACATCCTCCATACAACAAAAGCCAACACCCCCTCCATCAGTGATGACACCAAAAGGAGTAGAGTATGAAGCAGAGGAAGTTCTGGACTCCAGAATGCATAGAGGAGTGCTGTAGTATCTGTTGAAATGGGTTGGGTACCCCAGAGAAGAGAATTTGTGGGTGCCAGGGAAGAACATGAGGAATGCAAGATGGAAAACACAAGAGTTCCACAGGCGATTCCCAACTGCACCCAGGCAGATAGGCCACATCTTCCACAGACTACCCTTTCGCCCATACCAAACCCCAAATTGGTGTCACATGATGGGATGACATGGATGCATGAGTGAGGAGTGAGCAGCGTGTGGAAGGCCATTGCACATGGGGTGGTGGTCAGCACGGCAGGTCAATGCCACAAAGTGCGTGGCAGCAAGTGTGATGTGGCGGGTCAATGCAACGAAGTGCATGATGGCGAGTGTGACATGGCAGATCGATGCAATGAAGTGCATGACAGCGACAGGCATGAACGCATGCAGACGCGACAGATGTGCAGACACGAATGCAGGCAGGTGCGCGTAGAGGTGCGGGGGCAGGTGCAGGTGTAAGAATGGTGTGAGGGCAGTGGTGACAGTAAAGGGATCAATCTCAACCATGTTCCAAATCAGACTCCGACAGTGCTCATCCCATATCACCTTCACTGTCGCCACATCACACAGCCAACCATTCTATTCCATACTCCAATCTTCAGACTCTCAATTTGTCATCATGTCTTCTTCAGAACTCATTCCCATACAATGTTACAACACCCAGGACACACATATCCAGGCAGAACCATTAACATATCATTATCTTCACGTACCCCCACCAGCACATTTCTCACTCAGAAGACGATCCCATCCAATCTACACTCAGTCATATGCGATAGGAGATGCAGTCTATTTCCCAGAAAGCCAAGAACCATACATATTTCTTGGAATGATGTCTAGACCAGAATATCATGATAGAAGTAGAGTGGAATAAAAGGCAGAGTTCAGGGCACCATCCCATCCTGGTTATCCTGCCCACTCCATTCAACTCACTCTTAAACACAAAATGAGAGTACACGACCGTATATCCATTAGTCCTCCTACTCCCAGACCCCTATCCTTGGATTGGATACTAGAGAAATTGTGGAAGATATGTTGCCTGTGACCTGGAAATACTCCAAGATTACTCAGTCCCCTGACTCATCCTAAGGCCCCTCAGGAGTAGTGGACAAGGTTGTTAGATGTTTATTGGTGGACTTTCTAATTGTTTCTTTTATATGTTTCCCCTTTTCTTGGCATGACTCAGACCTGTTTCCTATTCTGTTAGTCTTGTCTCGTTGTTACTCATCATCCTTACCTTTTTGGTTAGTCTCCCCCTATCATAGCCCCTAGCCCCTATTTGTGCAGCCTTGATGCTGTATTATCTCTCTAGAGTTTCTCCATAGTTTTCTCTTTTGTATACTTTGTTCTTGTGCTTTGTCATTCAACTGACATAGCCAACCTCTCACATCATTTCACATCGTTGCTTGGTTTTTGTATATAAAGGCCTCTGGCTCACCTCTGTAATAACAAGTTCACAAGTTAAAGCCCACGTCCAGTCTACAAGTCTAAGTCAAGACTAGTCTAGAAACATCTAGACTATTGTATTCAAGCCCAAAGTCAAAGTCCAAGTCTTAGTCAGTGTGACACATTCACATCTCATCAAGGTCACATCCCTGTCACATCACACCATATTCCATTCACATTCTATTTTCATTCATACATAGCCTAGTCACAGAACTAATTTCAGCTGTGCCAAACGACTGGGCTAGACCCCGCCAGAGAAAAGGACCGGTGTGCGCAGGCTTTTAGGTATTAATTATCTAGAGCAACTCTACAGCGGGTGCAGGTGTGAGCAGAGGGTGCAGGGGCAGGTGCGAGTGGTGGGTGTGGGTACAGGTGCGAGTGGCGGGTGCAGGTACAGGTGCGAACAGCGAGTGCGGGTGTAGGTGCAGGTATAGCAGGTGCAGGTGCGAGTGTGGGTACAGCAGGACGTGTGCGAGAGTGGCAGATTCAGGTGGGCATAGAGGTGTGGGGACAGGTGCAGGTGTTAGGATGGTGCAAGGGCAGTGGGTGCAAGTGCAAGGGTGGTGCACCGGTATACAATGGCAGGCGTGACAGGCATGAGGGCAGCAGGTGCATGTGAGGATGGTGCAAGAGCGGTGTGTGTGTGTGAGGATGGGGTGAGGGCGGCATATGCGTGTGAGGATGGCGCAAGGGTGGCAGGCATGTGTGAGGATGGCGTGAGGGTGGTGCACCGTGATGGCAGGCGTGACAGGTGTGCAGGCACGAGGGAGGTCCACTGGTACGTGATGATGGGTGCAGCGCAACAGGTGCACAGGTGTGAGAGTGGTGGATGCAGGTGCACGTAGGGGTGTGGGGGCAGGTGCAGGTATTAGGATGGTGCGAGGGCGGTACACTGATACGTAATGGCAAGTGTGACAGTGAACGTGACAGGTGTGCAGGCACAAACCCACGCAGGCACAACAAAAGGATTGAGTTGCCACGCATGCCAGTGCAATGATGAAAACACCTGTAAAAGAAAAAGAAAAACAAGTCACCGCACATGCCAGCACGACAAAGAAACAACCTGTGATTGTTGCGCACGCCGGCGCAACGAGAAAGGGATCCATAGCTAGCAGAGAGCTCCAGAGGGTCTTGGTCCAGGGAGGTTGAATACATGCCAGCATAACAGGAAGATTAACTAATGCGACCCCTGCCTTACCTTCTTCTCGCAAAAAGGATGCCCCACCAATTGTGCATGCTGGCATGATAGCTAGGACGAGTGCAGGGGTCATTTACCTTCTTCTCACCACCTCTGTTGGACGAGACCGCAGGTGGGAGGGATAATGAACGAGTGACATAGGTGCTTATACCAAACAAGCACCTGCCCCTCCAATCTGGTACTTTGGATCACTCAGTAGACAAGCAATGCATCTTAAATACTGTGATGGGGAATATAGGTTGGTAGATGGACTAGCTACTATGGTACAAAGTCTCATAGCTATGGGATGTATAGCTTGTAGGGTGCTAACTTGCATTTCACCCCTGAGAGGCCAACCTCAATATATTGTATTTTTGTA
>QLPI01052845.1:0-15076 GCA_003314275.1 Chroogomphus rutilus
TAAGGTATGCAAACACAAACCCCCAGTAGTTGGCCTACATTGTCAGTATCTCAGCTTAGAATCATGTGGGACCACAGTCAGTTACCTGACTTGAGGAAAGTGCATCTCATGCCCATTTCTTCCTCAGCTCATTGGTCCCCTTGGTCCATGCCCCTTTGGTCTCTGCTCTTCAGTTTTGGTTTGGTCTGGAAAATGGGTAGTCCTCTGACACTTTCCAATCAAATTCTCAACTCTATCAACCCACAAACACAAGTCAATCAAGCCCACAAACTAGTCAACTGAGTACACAAGTCAACAAATCAAATTGAGCCAAGTCAAACATGAGCCATATACATCATGAGATAACAAGACCCCCAACTATTCCTCTTCCTTTCTATATCTGACCAAATACCACAAGACATATCCCAATTTGGACATGTACCAAGACACTCAAGTTGTCAAGTACATGTACCGAGACCCATTATTTTGGCAGTGCCAACCGAGCAGTCATCCTATGTCCACATCCAGGTGTCCATGCCGCATGCATATCACTTGGTACACCATTCTTGGCTCAGCACATCCACTACCCACACGCCTACTCCTTACCTCTCGGTCCCTCTCACCTCGGGACTTTCTGTCCTTGTTCTATCCTCGGTCACAGCCCTTGTTTTATAGTCAGGCACTTTCTATTGTCCTATCCTTGGCTAGATTTCTATTATTGTATCCTTTATTGTTCTATCCCCATTTTGCATTCCTTCATTCTAATTTTACTTGTTGTGGACAATAGTCACATGCTCTGCATACCTTATTGTTCCACATTCCTTATTCCACGTGTCGCTTTTTAACCTATATAAGTAGGACATGCATGTACATATTTCCTCATTCTGGGTATCAACTAGGCTTAGGCCCTTCTACCTTCTTCCCCTCTGTTAAGTCCTCGACTCAGGCCGGCATCATCAGCATCCTCCCGAGTATCTGTCTGTTGCAAATCAGTGGCACATACAGCAAGTAGGGCACAACGCACGAGTACATTGAAGCCAATGCCACTACTCTTGGCCTGCAGGACTTGGCCATTGTCTGCCCGACCTTTTGGCAGTTCCGAAGTCCATCAGTACCTGAAGCCTGACACAAGTGCCAAGTCAAACCCTTGTCTATATTCCCTTAATTGGAAAATCCAGATTGTACACATGCATATTGTGATTTGTTTCTATTATTTCTTTATATAATCTAAAACTATAGGGTATATATATTCATCTACCCCTGAAAAGTTCAATCACAATATTTCCTTCTTTTTTGGTGATTTTGATGTCAACCTGTGTGCTTTTCAACTTTAGTTTTTCTTAAATTTCCTGTATTATACACTCATTATTGAGTGAGTTATTTCTACTTTACTCTGTATGATACTGATGTATATGTACATATTTGCTTCTGTTCAATGTTTTGCACATGGCTGGCTCCTGGGAAGGGACCAGTAGGTTGGCCCCTGTCAGGCACTGTCAAGTACACATACCGAGATTCCAATAATTCGGCAGTGCCAACCAGACAGTCATCCTATGTCCACATACAAGTGCTCACACCACATGCAAATCACTTTGTATGCTGGTCTCAGCTTGGCACATCTGCCATCTAGATTCCTCATCCCCATCCCTCATTTGCTTTACCTTATTCACCATCTATTAATCTCACCCTGTCATGCTTTGGGAACTGACGAACTTTGGGACTGCCGAAGGGTTGGGTGGACAATGGCCAAGTCCTGCAGGCCAAGAGTAGTGGCATTGGCTTCAACGTACTCATGCGCTGCACCCTACCTGCCATGCGTGCCACTGATTTGCGACAGACAGAATACTCAGGAGGATGCTGATGATGCCAGCCCGAGTTGATGACTTAACAGAGGGGAAGAAGATAGAAGGGCCTAAGCCTAGTCGATACCCAGAATGAGGAAATATGTACATGCATGTCCTACTTATATAGGTTTAAGAGGGGAAATGTGGAATAAGGAATGTGGGACAATAAGGTATGCAGAGCATGTGGGAGTAGTGTCCATAATGATCAAAAAATAAAATGGATGAATGTGAATAGGGATAGAACAATGAAAATGGAATGATAGGGATGTGGCCAGATAGTAAATCTGCATGTCGGTGCTTAGCTAGAGGCTTCCAGAAGGATTTCCGGAGGGTTCCAAATGGTTTCCGAAGGGGGGTTCGCACTCCGGAGATGGGGGGACTGAAGGTTGCGGGTTTGGGATTGGAATTGGAATGGGGACGGAAAGATGGGAAGCGCCGGGGGTCTGGAAATGTTCACGGTATAGGGCAGTATGAGGGGTTCGAGGTTGCAGGGACTTGGCTTCAACTTATGTGTTGCACCCTCCTCGATTGTCTGTCCCTAATTTCGGAAAGTCGGAAAGTTTACCGGAACTTAATCGGAAACTATAATGCAGAATTAAGTCGATATTCATACTGGCGAATAGTCCAGTTGACTGGTGACTTATATACATGTATCTAGTCTTGTACTATCTTTTTCCGAGTAAAGACAAGGGGGGGAAGAGAGTACAAGGGGCAATATAAAACGAAGAACAAAGGAGTGAGGTACGCGATGATCCTGCGCATTGTCTATCAAAGGAGCAGAACCTTGACTTTGGAATCTTTGGAGGTTCGGAAACATGGAACCTCGGAATGATGCATCGGAATATCGGAAATCGGTTATTCAGACTTTGAGCAATTGGAAGGGTCCCGGAATGGTGCAGGTGGTTGTGGGGTTTAATGGGGATTTATCTGGTGGCATGGGCCATAACACCAGAGGTAGAACAATAGGGAGTGGCCGACTATAAAACAATGGGGCTACAACCAAGGATAACTGTCAAGCTTTGGGTACTGATGGACCTCAGTACTGCTGAAGGGTGTTGGGCAGACAATGGCCAAGTCCTACAGGCTAAGAGTAGTGGCATTGGCTTCAACATACTTGTGCGTTGTGCCCTACTTGCCGTGTGTGCCACCGATTTGCAACAGACAGATACTCAAGAGGATGCTGATGATGCTGGCCCAAGTTGAGGACTTAACAGAGGGGAAGAAGGTAGAAGGGCCTAAGCCTAGTCGATACCCAGAATGAGGAAATATGTACATGCATGTCCTACTTATATAGGTTAAGAAGCGACATGTGGAATATGGAATGTGAGACAACAAGGTATGCAGAGCATGTGGTTATTGTCCACAACAAGGAAAATTACAATGAAGGGATGCAAACGGGCATAGAACAATAAAGTATAGAATAATAGAAGCGTGACCAAGGATAGGACAATAGGGAGTGGCCGACTATAAAACAATGGAGTCGTGGCCGAGGATAATACAAGGACAGGAAGTCCTGAGGCAAGACAGACCGAAGGGTGAGGACAAGGAGTGTAGATGATGGATGTACCGAGCCGAGACCGGTGTACCAAGTGTTATACATGTGGCATGGACACTTGGTCGTGGATATAGGATGGTTGCTCGGTCGGCATTGCCGAGTGGACGGGTCTCGGTACATATACTTGACAGTATCCCCCCTCTAGTGGCTGAACCCATGAGGCTGGAAATTAATTTTTTTAAAGTTCGGGATGCCTATATGTGATGTCACGCTGGTTGGGAGGCTCCTGGGCTTCTCATCGGTCAACCACATCACTCCACCATCAGAAACCACAAAACCGGAAAGATGAGCGCCGAAGCTGGTGATAGCAAATGGGAGCTCGGGGAGGCTCTGATTGCCAGTGGGAGCAATCATCAGGGGGCTGTTCAGCTGGAATGGGAAGCACAGATGGCCGCTGAGGAAATGAGAGGAGCTGAATTGGTCACATAGGCCGGAGAGAGGATTCCTGGTACTTTGGGTGTCCCAAGTGATGCAATGCGGAAGAGGGGTAGGAGTGTGGAGGTGGGGTCTAGCAAGGGGCCAGGTATGAGAGGACGAGGAAGCAGTGAGGGGCAGAGAGGGGTACAGGTAAGTTCATTATTCCTTTTTGTTTTCTTTTATTGATTGTTTGTTAGTGCAGAAACTTGTCGACACATGAAGGGTCGCTTTCAAGTACACATACCGAGGTTCCGGTTATTTGGCAGTGCTGACTGAGCAGCCATTCTATGTCCACGTACAAGTGTCCACACCTGTCAAGCATGCGTACCGAGACCCGTTCACTTGGCAGTACCAAGCAAATGACCATCCCATATCCATGACCAAGTGTCTGTCCCGCATGCATCACACTTGGTACACTGGTCTCGCCTCGGTACATCTGCCATATACACTCCTTGTCCTCACCCTTTGGTCCATCTCACCTCGGGACTTCCTGTCCTTGTATTATCCTCAGTCACAACTCCATTGTTTTATACTCGGCCACTCCTTATTTTCCTATCTTGAGTCACGATTCTATTATCCTATCCTTTATTGTTCTATCCCCATTTTGCATGCCTTGTTCTAATTTTATTCGTTGTGGACAATAACCACATGTTCTGCATACCTTGTTGTCCCACATTCCTTATTCCACATGTCGCTTCTTAACCTATATAAGTAGGACATGCATGTACATATTTCCTCATTCTGGGTATCGACTAGGCTTAGGCCCTTCTACCTTCTTCCCCTCTGTTAAGTCCTCGACTCGGGCCGGCATCATCAGCATCCTCCTGAGTATCTGTCTGTTGCAAATAGGTGGCACGCACGGCAAGTAGGGCACAATGCACGAGTACATTGAAGCCAACACCACTACTCTTGGCCTGCAGGACTTGGTCATAGTCTGCTTGACCTTTTGCCAACACCCCTTGGCAGTACCAAAGTCCGTCAGTACCCGAAGCTTGACAACACCACATGCACGTCACTTGGTACACCGTTCTTGGCTCGGCACGTCTACCACACCATCTGCCCATTCCTCGACCCGCTTCACCTCGGGACTTCCTGTCCTTGTTCTATCTTCGTGCGCAACCCTTGTTTTTAAGTCATGTACTCTCTATTGTCCTGTCCTTGACCCATTCTCTATTATTCTATTGTATATTGTTTTATCCCGGTTTACATTCTTTGTTCTAATTTTACTCATTGTGGACAATAACTGCATGCTCTGCCTACCTTGTTGTCTCACATTCCTTATTCCACATGTCGCTTCTTAACCTATATAAGTAGGACATGCATGTACATATTTCCTCATTCTGGGTATCGACTAGGCTTAGGCCCTTCTACCTTCTTCCCCTCTGGTAAAGTCCTCGACTCATCCATCTGTACCTGTAGCTTGACAGTCGCCTTTGACCTTTCTGCCTTGCGAGGAGGTGGGCGATCCCCCCAAAAAGAGGCCACAACAGGCCCACCCTATGCCATTGAGTGGGCGGACCCCTGTGGAAGTGCCACCAGTCAGGGTGTCGGAACTAGGAGGGACAGAGGAGCTGTTGGAGGAGCTCCTTAGAAGTAACTAGAGGATAGAGAGCACCCTCTATCTGGTTCTTGAGGTGATTATGGGAGGTTTTGGGAATTCAGAAGGGCTGGGAGGTGGTGAGGATCGACTGGAGGATGGGGGGGAGAGTACGGAAGCGGGTAGAGGGAAGGGGAAGCAAAGAGAGGATGCAAAAGATATTGAAGTGGACTAGGAATATCTACATATATAATTTTTTTTAAAATAAGTGAAAAGTGAAGGAAATAGAGGGAGAAGAGCAAGTCAGATGTGCCAAGGAGTGAGTTCGGCAGGTTCGGTTGTGGTGCATTGGAAGAAGAGGGTGACGGATGGGCTGAGAGGGATGTGGTGTTGGAAATGGATTGTCGGGATGTTTGTGGAGGGATTAGCGGTTAATGGTGGAATGAGGGGATATATTCAGGAGTAAGAGTGGTCGTAGGATGGTGAGTGGAGTATCAGGATCATGTAGGGGAGGGACTGAAGGAACAGAGGAAGTGAAGGATGGGACAGAGAGTGATGAATGGAGGGGTTTTTGGGGAGAGAGATGTTTTAGAGAGGGGAGTTTGCACAGTTTGAAAAGGTTTCTAGCTGGTCGCCACCCCCCCTTTTAGGTAGACATCCCATCATCTACTAAAGGTGTCAGCCTCAAGCCGAGAAGAACGGAGAGGGGTCGTAAAGGCATATGATGCGCATATATGGAGTGAATAAACAGGAACGGATGGGAACAGACAGAAGAGACCTTGGCCAAACGTGCTGAATGACAATGCTGTCAGGGGAACCCCCGATCATGAATCCCGACCAACGTTGACCCACCCGTATTCCACAGCCGCCGACCGAGATCCGTTCGACCCACTCATGGCAGTGCCGAACGCACCGCGTACCAGACCATCATCCCTGTTGGCGAGTACCCTCCAGAAGCGTCGACTATAACCCTTGGCTCCCCTTTTGTCATTCGTTCTCAGTGTCGAGGCCCTGGCGGAACTTCCCAGTCAGTATGGAGGGTGATGCCCGGTAGAGCATGGAGCGCCATAGCGATGGTGCTTATATACAGTAGTCAGTGGGCGAAGGGTTCCCTAGAGTTTTCTCTTTGGATCCCCCTTCACCAGGTAGGCTAGTCCCCATGTATTAGGTACCATACTAAATCTTTGGATCCCCCTTCACCAGTGCGCCGCCCTAGGGTAGAATGCCTGCTTAGATTGCCCTTACAGTAGAAAACTCTCTCCTTCAAGCACCGGCTGCCTCTTCATACGACTCCGAATTGAATTTCTTTGGAAATAGCAACAGCGGCAGCCCCTCCTCGTTCACTTACAAAAACCTATTCTCCATGGACTTGCTGTCGGCCCAGGAGTTATTGGACCGACTGGCCGGCATAGAACAGGAGTTACTAAGAGAAAGAAGAGAGAAGCAGGACCTAGAGACGAGGCTGAACGTGCTGCAGGTGACCACGACGAATCTAGTGGCAGGCCTCCAGACCCATGTTCGGCGGCCCACAAAACGAATGGTAGAACCCGCCAAGCCCTCCGAGTTCGATGGTGACCATTTGCATGGGCGTGTGTTCATGCAGTCTTGCACCTTGTACCTTGGTGTCTGTGCTGCCAATTTCCCCGACGAGCAGTCTCAGATCCTCTGGGCACTGTCCTTTATAAAGATGGGGAGAGCAGCGACCTTCTCCAGCCGAGTGTTTGCACATGAAGCAAAAACAGGCAGGCCGCTCTATGCCAACTGGAAGGCCTTCACAGAAGCCTTTCAGGAACACTGTCACGACCATGCATCATGCTTTGACTTACTCGGCAGTACCGACCAACCGACCCCCATTTATATCATTCCACGGCGTACGGTTTCGGTTCGGTACACCCGGTTTATCACCCGGTTCATTACCCTCTTCCCCAACCCCTATTCTTTGTCAACCCTACACTCTCTTCCTTTCCCCTCACTCGTTTACCCACGGGACGTTCACTAATCCCTGCCACTCACTCACGGCCCTATTGTTTTATTCTCGGCCATTTCCTCATTGTTCTATTTCTTTCCCACAATCTCACCGCTTATATCTTATTGTCTTACCCTCTTATTATTCTATTCTAATCGTTGTGGACTATACCTCCACATGGTCTTCATACCTTATTCTTTTTCCATGTCTTATGCTACCCTTATTCCACATTCCGCCTCTCAGCCTATATAAGTAGTTGATACGTCTACATAGCTAGGCTTACGCCTCCCTACTCTCCTCCTTCTGTTCAGAAGTCCTTCCTCAGGTCAACATCCTCGGCATTCGCCTGAGTATCCGTTCTCGTTACAAGTTAGTGGCACGCACAGGAGGCAGGGTGCAACGCACGAGCACGTTGAAGCCAAGCCACCCTGACCGGCCTGCAGGACTTGGCCAGTTCCGACAGTACCCTCGGTAGTACCGAGTCCTGACAAACACTTCTACCCCCTGCACGAGGCCACTGAGGCAGCAAACCAATTAGAGTTGTGGCAGTACCACCAAGGCAAGCGTTTGGTCGACGAGTATATTGACCAATTCGAAGACCTGGTCGGAAAGGCTGAATACACGGATGGATGGTCCATCGTCATGAAGTTCCAATGCAGGCTCAACCCCACTATCCAAAGTCGCATCGCGCTGATGCTAGACGGGAGACCGAAGGATGATGACATCTCGGCATGGTACACCGCAGTGCGAGTGGTAGCTCTCACACGCGCAGCAAATGAAGCCTTTCAGGGGCCTCAATTCCCATCACTACACGCCTCCATGCCACAGCCTAGCCAAAAGCCTGTCGAACCCCCGACTAAGCAAGCAATGCCCGCTCCCCCTAGAACATTGTCGGGCCTTATTCCCCCGATGCCACCCCCTGGGCCTGCCCCAATGGACGTTGACGCAACCAGGCGGCGGTATCCTCTGCCACTCACATGCCGACGATGCGGCAAGGCCGGCCACTTCGCCCGAGAATGCCCTCAGGCACATGATGTGCGTTTCATGATGGCGGAAGAGCATGAAGAGATGCTAGAGTACTGGATAGTCTCTGCGGACCTTCGAGATACCGACGAGGCCGGGGAGGTTGAAGATGTGAATCCGGGGGATTTTGCCCAAGGCAGTGAGTGAAGGATGTGCCCTCGCTGCCCTTGTTTAATCGCTTTGCTGCTCTGTCTATAGACTCTGATATGGAGAATACAACCCGGGATTCAGACGATGATACCTCAGCTGTAAGCGATACAGACACTCCCAAACCAACTCCACCAAAACTACCACTCCCCCTTCCTAGGTTGAAACGTTGGGAACGCAGTCTCCTGAAACATTACATAGTGGCTTCCACCCCCTCGCCAAACTCGCTGAACCTCAAGGTAGAGATACAGACTACCGACACTGCCGAGGTTAAGGGAGTAACCGCCCTACTAGACAGCGGAGCTACGGGACTGTTCATAGACTGGAAGTTTGTGGTTGCCGAAAGATTGAACCCGCGCCCATTAACTTGACCCGCACCAGTGTACAACATTGACGGTACCCCAAACGAGGGAGGAGCAATCCAACATGTTGTCGATGTGATCTTATGCTACCAAGACCACTCGGAACGGGCCATGTTTGCTGTGACCAACCTAGGGAAGCACAACATGATCCTTGGCTATCCCTGGCTCCACAATCATAACCCTGAAATCAACTGGCATATGCAAGAAGTCACGCTAAACCGGTGTTCTGCCCAATGCCACACCTGCCAGGTTAAGCTGGAGAAAGAACATCGAGAGGAAATGGCAGTTCGGACTCTTCGGACTGGGCCCTTACCAGGCATGATGACCGACGAGTTGGAAGACTGCGAAAGTATCGATGACGGTGTGCCCTTCCTCAAACCGGGTGATCGCCTTTTCGCGACCATGGCCCCCCCGGACGTTCCAATCGCTACCATCGCGGCCACCACAACTGCACAGCAATTGGTCGAACGGGCACTCTGGAGCACCCCCCCAAAGAGAAAGGGACGATTCTGCTCTATCTCCAAGACTTTAATGACCTCTTCGAGAAGGAGTCCTTCGATTCTCTCCCCGAGCAGAGGACATGGGACCATGCGATCGAACTGGAGCCCAGAGCAAAACTCTTGGCTTGTAAAGTGTACCCTCTCTCTCCGAGTGAGCAGCGAGAGCTGGATGAGTTCTTATGGGAGAACCTGCGTACGGGACGCATCTGCCCCTCAAAATCCCCCATGGGAAGCCCCGTGTTCTTTATCAAGGAGAAGGATGGCTCCCTCCGACTGGTCCAGGACTATCGGGTACTCAACGCAATGAACCGGTACCCCCTTCCCATCATCTCGGAGCTCATTGCACAACTTCGAGGAGCCAAGTACTTCACCAAGTTGGATGTGCGATGGGGGTTCAATAATGTGTGGATTAAGGAGGGAGACGAGTGGAAGGTGGCGTTCCGCACAAACCGGGGACTGTTCGAGCCCCTTGTCATGTTCTTCAGCCTCACTAATAGCCCCGCAACGTTCCAGACCATGATAAATGACATCTTCCAGGACCTTGTAATGGAAGGACACGTGTGTGTGTACCTAGATGACATCCTCATCTTCACCGAGACTCTTGAAGAGCATTGACAAGTCATTCGGGAGGTCCTTGAACGACTAAGGGCCCACAAACTCTACCTTCAGCCAGAGAAGTGTGAGTTTGAACGGACCAGGATTCAGTACTTGGGCCTCATTATATCTCATGGCAAGGTAGAAATGGATCCCGTGAAGGTGGAAGGGGTCACGGGTTGGCCGACTCCATCAAACCGAAAGGAGGTGCAGGCCTTCCTGGGCTTCGCCAATTTCTATCGGAGGTTCATCGAGAGATTCTTGCACCACGCCAGGCCGTTATTCAAACTTGTGAAGAAGGACACAAAGTGGAAGTGGGGGGACAAGGAACAGACAGCCTTCGAAGGACTCAAGATGAAGTTCATGACAGTGCCCATCCTCAGGTTTGCCGACAATACCTGCCCTTACCGAGTGGAAGCAGACAGCTCTGACATAGCCATGGGGGCGGTCCTTTCACAGCAGTCGCACGAGGATGGCAAGTGGTACCCGATCGCCTTTTACTCAAAAAGCCTCTCCCCAGTAGAGAGGACCTCCAAGATCCACGATAAGGAGATGCTCGCTATCATCCAGGCCTTGGAGGAGTGGAGGCACTTCTTAGAGGAGGCCGAACACCGCATCGAGATCTGGACCAACCACAAGAACCTCGAGTACTTCCGATCCTCGAAGAAGCTGAACCGGCAACAAGCCCGCTGGTCCCTCTACCTCTCGCGTTTCAACTTCAACCTGTGGCACAGACCGGGAGTAGCGATGGGGAAGTCTGACGTGCTTTCATGTCGGTCCAACCATGGATTGGGCGCGGGCGACAATAGAGACCTAGTCTTGCTCCGACCAGAGCTGTTTGCAATACGGGCTCTAGAAGGAGTGATGCTGGAAGGGGAAGAGCAGGGGATCGCCCGAGAACTGAAGAGGGCACTGACCAGAGGGACACTAGAGGACGAAGTAGTGGAGGCAGTGAGGAAACTGCAGGAAGCAGGAGGGAGGTCATTGGTTTTGGCCAAATGGGCAGAGGCCAACGGGTTGTTGACCTTCCGAGGCAAGGTGTACGTTCCAGATGTGGGAGGCCTCCGGCAACAAATTGTAGTCCATCACCACGACTCCAAGGTGGCCAGACATCCCGGTCGCTGGAAGACCCTTGAACTCGTCTCCCAAAACTACTGGTGGCCTCACATGTCTCGATACATCGGCAAGTACACCAAGATGTGCAACCTGTGCCTATGGACGAAGGTCCATGTCAAGCGTCAGTTACTGGCGGACTTTGGTACTGCCGAGGGGTGTTGGCGAAAGGTCAGGCAGACTATGGCCAAGCCCTGCAGGCCAAGAGTAGTGGCGTTGGCTTCAACATACTCGTGCATTGCGCCCTACTTGCCATGCGTGCCACTGTATTTGCAACAGACAGATACTCGGGGGGATGCTGAGGATGCCGGCCCGAGTTGAGGACTTAACAGAGGAGAAGAAGGTAGAAGGGCCTAAGCCTAGTCGATACCCAGAATGAGGAAATATGTACATGCATGTCCTACTTATATAGGTTAAGAAGCAACATGTGGAATAAGGAATGAGGAACAATAAGATATGCAGAGCATGTGGTTATTTTCCACAACGAATAAAATTAGAATAAGGAATGCAACGTGGGTGTCAAGCGCCGGATACTGACGGACTTTGGTACTGCCGAGGGGTGTTGTCGAAAGGTCGGGCAGACTATGGCCAAGTCCTGCAGGCCAAGAGTAGTGGCGCTGGCTTCAACGTACTCGTGCGTTGCGCCCTACTTGCCGTGCGTGCCACTGTATTTGCAACAGACAGATACTCAGGGGGATGCTGAAGATGCCGGCCTGAGTCGAGGACTTAACAGAAGAGAAGAAGGTAGAAGGGCCTAAGCCTAGTCGATACCCAGAATGAGGAAGTATGTACATCCATGTCCTACTTATATAGGTTAAGAAGCGACATGTGGAATAAGGAATGTGGGACAACAAGGTATGCAGAGCATGTGGTTGTTGTCCACAACGAACAAAATTAGAACAAGGAATGCAAAACGGGGACAGAACAATAAAAGACAGGACAATAGGATCGTGACTCAGGATGGGACAATAAGGAGTGGCCGAGTATAAAACAATGGGGTTTCGTCCGAGGATAATACAAGGACATGAAGTCCCGCGGTGAGACGAACCGAGGAGTACGGGTGGCGAATGTGCCGAGCCGGGACCGGTGCACCAAGTGTTATGTAGGCAGCGCGGGTACTTGGTCATGGATATAGGATGATTGCTCGGTCGGCACTGCCGGCGGATGGGTCTTGGTACGTGGACTTGACAGCGGGGATAGAACAATAAAAGACAGGATAATAGAATGTGCCCAAAGATAGGACAATAGGAGGTGCCAGACTATAAGACAAGGCCCGTAACCGAGGATAGTACAAGGACAGGAAGTCCCGAAGTAAAAAGGGCCGAGGGGTGGGGACAGGGAGTGTGGATGGTGGACGTGCCGAGCCGAAACCGGCGTACCAAGTGTCATGCATGCAACACGGGTACTTGGTCATGGATATAGGATGATTGCTCAGTCGGCAATGCCGAATAGACATGTCTCGGTACGGTACTTGACAGTCCAGAGGCAACAACCGGTCGGGGAACTCCACCCGCTCCCAATCCCCGAGGCACGGTGGGATACCATAAGTGTAGACTTCGTAGTGGAGCTCCCCGACGCGCACAGGTACGACGCCGTGATGAATGTGGTAGACTCGGTATCGAAACAGGCACACTTCATACCAACCCACATGACAGTAACGGCGGCCGGAGCAGCACAACTCTTCCTACACCATGTCTGGAAGCTGCATGGGTTGCCGAAGGTGGTGGTGTCCGACCGAGGGGTGCAATTTGTCTGTGAGTTCACATGGGAGCTCTACCACTTACTAGGCATTCACTTGGCAGCCTCTATGGCTTATCACCTGCAGATGGATGGTCAGACCGAACAAGTGAACCTGTCAAGATTCGGTCACGCCGAGATATCGGTTAAGTCCTGCAAATCGTGACGGGGTGGCTAGGCTTCAACATGCTCTTGCGTTGCGCCCTGCTGTTCCGTGCGTGCCACTAATTTGGATAGTGAGAGGAGCCTTGAGGATGCCGAGGGCGTCGGCTCGAGCGAAGGACTTTAGAAATAGAGAGCGGGCAAAAGGGTGCGAATCAATCAATATTCTGAGTGAAGAACTATCTACATACATCCCGCTACTTTTATAGTTAAGAAGCAAGATGTGGAACAGGGTGGCGTAAGGAATGGAAACAATAAGGTATGAGGCAACCACATGGAGGCATTGTCCACAGTGATCAGAAATAGAATAAGGAATGTAAGCGGTATTAGAATAATAGAGTATGGCTGAAAATAAGATAATGAAATGGTGGGCGGGAATAGAACAATAGAGGACGGCCTAAGATAAAACAATGGCAGTGGCCAGGACAATGAGTGGCCGTCATGTTGTTCGGGGGAAACGGGTAAAGGAGTGGATAGGGGGTGAAGGAACAATGGAAGGGGATGTACGAGGGGAGTGGTCCATACGATGTACAGGATGTACTGATCCGAGGCCGCGCGGTGGTGCGAGATAATGCGGGTGAGGGCCGGTTAATCGGTATTCCCGAGTGAATCGGTACTCGGTGTTGCGGGCTTGACAGAACCAAGAACTGGAACAGTACCTCCGCCTCTTTGTCAATGAGAGGCAAGATGACTGGGATGACCTCCTACCCCTAGCCGAATTCCAGTACAATAACCACATTCACACCTCGGCCCGTGAGTCCCCCTTCTTGCTGGACATGGGCAGACACCTGCAGATGGGATTTGAACCACACCAACCCCCATCACACCTCGAGTCTGTAAACGATTTCAAGGAGCAGATGGAGGGAGCACTTTCTGAAGCAAAGGCGGCCCTGGTAAAGGCAAAGGACGATATGGCAACTTATTACAACCGTAGGCACCAGCCGACACCGACATTTGTCCCGGGCGACAAGGTGTACCTCAATGCTAGCGACATTCGCACCAGTCGGCCATCCAAGAAACTAGCGCACAGGCGACTCGGTCCCTATCTCATGGAGGAACAAGTGGGGTCTCAAGCATACCGACTTCGTCTCCTGAAGGCCTTGAGCTGTCTTCACCCAGTCTTCCCCATTGTCAAACTCACCCCGGCCCTAGCAGACCCCATCCTGGGTAGGCGACAGCCCCTTCCACCGCAGCCGATTCTCGTCGACAAAGAGGAACACTTCGAGGTCGAACAAGTACTCGACAGCCAGATGAGAGCAAATTGACTACAATTCCTTATCAAATGAAAGGGCTATGGCTACGAAGAGAATTCATGGGAGAACAAAGACAATGTCCGGGCCCCCGACCTTGTCGCCGACTTCTACCGCTTGCACCCGGGTGCCCCACACCGAATCCGCACCTTGGACGTGTCTGCCTTCAGATACCGCACGCCAGTCCTGCCCATGGGGATCAATGCGTCGGGGACGCCACATTCTAGAAGGGGGGTGATGTCAGGGGAACCCCCGATCATGAATCCCAACCAACGTTGACCCACCCATATTCCACAGCCGCCGACCGAGATCCGTTCAACCCACTCATGGCAGTGCCGAATGCACCGCATACCGGACCATCATCCCTGTTGGCGAGTACCCTCCAGAAGCGTCGACTATAACCCTTGGCTCTCCTTTCGTCGTTCGTTCTCAGTGTTGAGGCCCTGGCAGAACTTCCCGGTTGGTACGGAGGGTGATGCCCGGTAGAGCATGGAGTGCCGTAGCGATGGCACTTATATACAGTAGTCAGTGGGCGAAGGGTTCCCTAGAGTTTTCTCTTTGGATCCCCCTTCACCAGGTAGGCTAGTCCCCATGTATTAGGTACCATACTAAATCTTTGGATCCCCCTTCGCCAGTGCACCGCCCTAGGGTAGAATGCCTGCTTAGGTTGCCCTTACAAATGCTGACCGAGAGGTCCCAGCCAAAAACTTGCCAGCCGTTCTGGTATACAAGCATGCACAAGGCAGTTGCATTGACTAGGGCTTTTGGCGAAGCTTCCAGCAACAGAACAGGATCCTGGGTGAGGCTTTTGGAACAGTGGCAAATGCTGCCTGGACCGAGGCCATCGGGATGCACCTAAAAATGTTAGTGGCTTGACGGATTATAATACT
>QLPI01052871.1:0-10840 GCA_003314275.1 Chroogomphus rutilus
CGTACCCAAGGGCACCCGACCCGGTGACCCGTGCGGGTTGGCCAAACCCGTGCTATTCCCTACTCAATGCTCAAACCTGTGACTCTTAACTTGTTACCTAACCGAGTCCAGCCTCCACCTCTACCTGTTAAAATCAATGGTGAAATTGAGTACAAGATAGCCAAAATTCTGATTCAAAGGTTGACTGACGCTAAAGACCCTGTAACCTCTAGTGAATGGCACAGGTAACCCCCAGGTATATTGTGTCTACCCATACCCGTACCTGAGAATACCCTTACCCTTAATAACAGGTAAAGGGTTATCATGGGTACAGGTACAGGTACCTGCAGATTCAATGGGTATTGTTCTTACCTGCTGTTAAATCCACGTGTCAGGTGCTTAGCTAGATACTTCTGGAAGGGTTTCTGGAGGCTTCCGATGGGTTTACGTGAGGGGGGTCAAGGCTCCGATGACAGAGAGGCTAGAGATCACGGATTCGTGGACAGAGACAGAAAGGCAGAAGACGGGAAGCGCTGGGGGCTTAGAGCTGTTCAAGGTATTAGGTCATATGACTAGTTGTTTGAGTGTTCGAGGTCGAAGGGACTTGGCTTCAACTTATGTGTTGTGCTTTCCTCGATCGTCTGTCCCTAATTTCGGAAAGCCAGAAAGTTTACCGGAACTGAATCGGAAACTATGACACAGATTAAGTCGATATTTGTACTGGCGAATAGTCCAGTCGACTGGGGGCTTATATACATGTAACTAGTCCTTGTACTATCTTTTGCCAAGTAAGGACAAGGGGGAGAAAGGAGTACAAGGGGCTAATAGAGAAAGAAGAACAAGGGAGTGAGGTATGCGATGATCCTGCATGTTGTTTATCAAAGGAGCAGAACCTAGGTCATGGAATTGCAGAGGTTTGGGATTATAGAACTTCAGGTTGATGCAACGGATTTGCAGAAGGTGATCGTTCCAGACTTTTTAACGGTCAGAAAGTCCTGGAAAAGGTGCAGGTGGTTGTGGGGACTAATATAGGTTTATTGGGGGCACGGGCCATAACACCTGCCACCCACAATGGATATAAATTTACCCAATACTGAAAATCAATATATTTTCATATTATAAAAAATCAGAATTTATTAAATATTACCCATAATAGACATTTTGTTAGAACCAATGGAGTATTTGGCTGCTGATATAATCAAAGTTCTACACTATTATTCTATCCTTTATTGTTCTATCCCTGTTTTACATTCCTTCATTCTAATTTTACTCGTTGTGGACAATAACCACATGCTCTGCATACCTTGTTGTCTCACATTCCTTATTCCACATGTCGCTTCTTAAACCTATATAAGTAGGACATGCGTACATATTTCCTCATTCTGGGTATTGACTAGGCTTAGGCCCTTCTACCTTCTTCCCCTCTGTTAAGTCCTCGACTCGGGCCGGCATCATCAGCATCCTCCCGAGTATCCGTCTGTTGCAAATTGGTGGCATGCACGGCAAGTAGAGTGCAATGCATGAGTACGTTGAAGCCAACGCCACTACTCTTGGCCTGCAGGGCTTGGCCATTGTCCGCCCAACCTTTCGGCAGTCCCGAAGTCTGTCAGTTCCCGAAGCCTGACAGTATACCCAGAATCACACTACTTTCCGTGCCTCATGCTTTACGAATATGGTCCCACAAGACACCTCTTTAATGATCCTTCTATCTTCTTATTCGGAACCGGGTTCCCCGGTGACCCCTTCTAACTGCTCTAACTCAGGATCTGCTCACAGTTTCACCGGATCATCTTATTCCTGGAAAGGTCCCAGTTCTTCGACCAACCCAGTCCTGCTCAATTCTCCAAAACACCCCCAGTTTGGTCGTTACTGAACCTACAGAATTGATCACTGTGAAGCTTCAGACAAGAAGGACAGTATCATTCTGAACATTCATATTTTTCCTTGCATTTTATCTTTTCTAATGTTTAACCTGGGGCTATATTTTAGCATGAGAATTCACAGTCAGGACATATATAGTTTATATTTCACTTTCCGACACTTCAGCCTTTATCACAAAGGACTGAAGTGAGTATGTTTAGTTTTAGGTGCACCTTGACACAGACTTACTTTCTTTACTTAGCCATAACTGTTTAGGTAGATTTCACACAATCTATGAGCCTTTATCACAAAGGACTGAACCATAACTGTTTAGATTTTAACAATCACCAGTTGTCCAACAAGACAAATCCACGCCCCAGCATTTCCCACCCAGTACCAGTATAGATTCGGAAACCATCCAGTTCAGAAGAACTCCAGTCTTTTCTGCCAACCGGGAGGCAACACCCCACCCTCGGCACTCTGTCCGGCATGCTTGATCAATCAGCATCAGCTCACAGACTATTTGAAAAAAATTCCTTATGATTACAATCCGTCTTCGAACCTTTTTCGATCTAGTACTGCTTGCTAACCGCATAGATATGTCTACTAGATTTTCCATCTGGACAATTCAGTCCACCCATCCATCTGTCATGTCACTAGATCCGTCGGTCGGCAATATTCGGTCACAACTTGCTCACCCGCTATAATCTGTTGATTAACAGGGTATTGGGCAGTATTAAATTCCATCAAGCCACTAATGCTTTTAGGTACATCCCGATGGCCTCGGTCCAGTCGGCACTTGCCACTGTTCCAAAAGCCTCACCTAGGATCCTGTTCCATCGCCGGAAGCTCTGCCAATAGCCCTAGTCAATGCAACTGCCTTGTGCATGCTTGTATACCAGAACGGCTGGCAAGTTTTTGGCTGGGACCTCTTGGTCAGCATCATCACTTGGCATGTTCGGCCAAGGTCTCTTCCATCTATTCCTATCCATTCCTGTTTATTCACTCTGTATATGTGCATTATATGCCCTTACGAGTCTTCTCCGTTCTTCTCGGCTAGAGGCCGACACCTTTAGTAGACGTTGGGACATCTACCTAAAAGGGGGGGGTGGCAACTAGCTAGATATACTTCAAACTATGCAATCTCCCCTCCTGAAAACATCCCTCTCCCAAAAAACCCTCCGCTTATCTATCCACCACTCTCCATCCTGTCCTTCACTTCCTCCATTCCCTCAGTCCACCCCTACATCATTCCAACAATCCACTCACGACCTTACAACTATCTTCCCTTCCGCTTACCATGTCAGAATCTGCCGAACTATCCGACACAACCACTTCACTTTTTCCTGCCTTTTCTTGTTCCTTCCAGTCAAAAAAAAAAAAAAAAAAAGGATTATTATATTTCTCTAGTTTATTTCAACATTATCCTCATCCTCTCATTATTTCCCCTCCTTATCCGCCTTCTCCCTATCCCTTTCATCATCATCACCCACCGACCGATCCTCCAGAACCTCACTATCTCCCGACACCCCCAAAACCCCGTGCCGATCCTCACCCAAGGATACAACCGCGCGACCAATAAACCAAACCCCTTCCACCAATTGTAGAAGGAGTTGATTCATCCGCGCCTGCTCCTGTAGCAGGTCCTCCCAGACCTTGGCAAGACGCCGAGATCCCAACCCCTCTGGCTGTGGGACTTCCACAGTCACCAATCGTCCGCTAGGCCTCAGAGCCATCTTCCGTTCAACTGGCTGCACAGTACAGCCCCGCCTTGGCCTCTTCAATGGCAGCTCCTCCACTTCCTTAGTCCGACTTCCACTTTCCCGTCCACTATCCTCCTCATCATCGTCGTCATCCACGATGAACGGACGACTTTTGGCCCGGGACACCCGTGGTGCAGCCAGATTACACCTGACCTTCCGCCGTTTACACTCCCGACACGTGGACCCCAGCCCCGGGATGCTGCACTCGTAATTCTGCCTCTTACACTCCTTGCATGGAGGGCAGAGAGTTGGGGACCACCTTTCATCGGCCTCCTGGTGCTATTCAAAAAGAAAATCAACAAAACAATAACAATAATAAAGTAAAACATCAGCACACACCTGGGCCACTCTAGGCCGCTTACTCACTCCTCCACTCTTTGTTCCGGGCCCCATACTAGGCCTCGGTTCTGTGCTCCTATCCCTTCTGGTTGGAGCAACCTTTGGGATTCCCGACACACCCGGAGTCCCCACAACCCCCACATCCTGGACCATGGGTGTTTCTGTTATAATAAAGGGGGTATTTCCCCACATCTCAGCCACCGCATTTGCTGCATACACCGTATTTGTGTCACACACTGTCACATACCATATCCGGAACACATACACGTCATGACCAACACATCAATTCTCACGTGTCTCTGGGAAGGGACGTGCGTAGATAGTTTTACTATATAATAAAAACATGTTCTAGAATAAAAATACAATCAAAAAATTCCCCAAAAATATTATTCTCTCTATTTCTCTTGTCCTCCCCTAAAGTCAAGTAAACTATAATTCAATGGTTTCTAGAGTTTCGTCTTGCATCCCAATCTTCTCAAGGATGTCATCCCCAACATTCTCCTCAGACATCCGTGTGTCCATCTGTCTGACCATTCCGGCCTCGGCCTCTTGGTCCACCCGCTGATCAACGGTCACCTGAACTGCAGCATTGGCCTGCTGTCCCTCTCCTCCAGCATCCACTGCTTCTTTTTCGGCTGCTTCCTTAACAGTAGTCAGTGCCGAGGCGTCATCGGTCCGACCTGTCTTTTCCACCAACCCATCTTCATCCGTCACGTATCCCATTTTCGGCGTTCTGATGTGCTACTGTTACACATCTCTGAGATGATAGGAGAAGCAAAGGGTGCCAGATTTGAACCTTCGCGTGACATCACGTTTAGGCGTCCCAAACCATACCTTCAATCTCCGACTGCCAGCTTCATGGGTTCAGCCGCTAAGGGGGGGATACTGTCAAGTACACGTACCGAGGATCCGGTAACTCGGCAGTGCCGACCAGACACTCCGTTAGTAGCCATATACAAGTCACTCGATGCGTCGGTTTTGGCTCAGCACACATACCGTTCGCATTCCCACTCCCATCCTACGTCTACTCTTGGCCCCTCACTACCTACTAACCCTATCATGACCACCCATTAATCCTCGATCCACCTCACCTCGGGACTTCCTGTCCTTGTATTATCCTCGGCCATGGCTACATTGTTTTATAGTCGGTCGCTTCCTATTGTCCTATCCTTGGCCACATTTCTATTATTCTATCCTTTATTATTCTATCCCTGTTTTACATTCCTTCATTCTAATTTTACTCGTTGTGGACAATAACCACATGCTCTGCATACCTTGTTGTCTCACATTCCTTATTCCACATGTCGCTTCTTAAACATATATAAGTAGGACATGCATGTACATATTTCCTCATTCTGGGTATCGACTAGGCTTAGGCCCTTCTACCTTCTTCCCCTCTGTTAAGTCCTCGACTCAGGCCGGCATCATCAGCATCCTCCCGGGTATCTATCTGTTGCAAATTAGTGGCATGCACGGCAAGTAGGGCGCAACGCATGAGTACGTTGAAGCCAATGCCACTACTCTTGGCCTGCAGGACTTGGCCATTATCCGCCCGACCTTTTGGCAGTCCTGAAGTCTGTCAGTTCCCAAAGCCTGACAATGCCCTATCTTACTATTAGACACTCCAATACAATATTTGAGTATACAGAATGCATATGTGTTTCTTCTTCTTTCTTTTCTTTTTTGGCTCCTGATGCAGGAAATTCACTAGCAGCCCCTCTTTGGTCATCATCACCTTCTATTGGGTGTATCTATCGCACAGATGATTGGTCTCTCTACTGGCAATTTTTTACTTAGTGTATCATATCACCACCTGGCCTAGCTTGCTCCAGGACACCATGCAATGGCTCACATGGGCCACTGTAGTGTGCAATGTGGCAGGTGCACACCTATATGCCACTGCAGTATGCAATGTGGCAGTGTACACCCATACGCTGCTGCAGTATGCAATGTAGCAGTGCACACCCATATGCCACTGTGGTGTGTAATGTGGTGGTGTGCATCCATATGCTGCTGCAGTGTGCAATGTAACAGCATGCACCCATATGCCACTGTAGTGTGCAATATGGTGGCATGCACCTATACACCGCTGTGATGTGCAACATGGTGGTGTTGGAGATCTCTTATACCCTATATACTGCAGAAAAAACCACTAAAAAAGCATTAAAATACTAAAGTACAAAAACATGACTGACTCCTTCTTGTACCATTAGTATTGTAATTAATTAGCTTTGGAATGCTAATTCAACTTGTCTCTTGTATTCAAATATTCCTAATAGTATTTTCTTAACCTTCCTGGTACTTCACAAAGCTCCCCAATACTCCCATTACATTTAATACTATTTACTTTGTTCACCACCGAAGGTTTGGCCCCATTTTCAAACTCCGCTGGCCAGTTAATCGGACACCCCTGTCTCATACAAATATTATATTGAGACACTATATTATCCCTGCATAGTCTCTGCCCTTAGTTACATATCTAAATCCGGTCTAAATTGCCATTTTTATTGCTAAATAAGGGAAATAGTTAGAAATAGATTCAGGAACTTCTACAAGCTTCCAGCACCTTCCATCACTTTCTGTAAAGTGCCACCAGGTTCTGGAAGGCTTTCCTTATTTAGATAGATTAGTCAGGAGATAGTTAGCTTACTAATCAGCCTGTAAATTAATATAAAAGGAGGCCTTCTTGCCCCCTTTTGAAGCAATCAATTCATCTTATCTCCTTACACTTGCCAGTGTGACATTGTGACTCAGTACTCTTAGTCAGCTGTTGATAGTCCAGCTCCTAGGTTTACATAATAGTAATACTGTTGATTGTCTGGTATTATTGTTATTTCTCATATATTGATACTGTTGATTGTCCAGTATTAGTATTAGATTCAGCATAAGTAGTTGATGTTGAACGAGCATGACAAAGCTGAGTAACGAGCGCAGCACTCCTGGACGGTTATGGATATAACCGTATTCCTAAGCAACAAGATATTGCTTTCTAATGCACGCAGAACTGGATCATCGTTTCTCCTTAGAATAGTATAAAAGCATGGATATTTACAACGGAAAATTTCAGTCCCATTATAAGACTGAGATGTAAGTGCATATACTTTAATCTAAAGATAATAGTTACTAACTTCATAGTTAGCTTATTCTTTAGGTACTTCTTATACAAATAACACTGAGTCCCATTATAAGACTGAGATCTTATTCTTTAGCATCTATACTAATCATAACACAAGAGTTGATTGTCCTGCTTAGTAAAACTGATTCTACAGAGTGAGATTGTTCTGTTGATTGTCCAGTTCAATTGCATCTCTACCCCTGAGGGTTTCTAATCAGTTTCTGATTAAAGACTCTTTTGTCTCTTGAGATTACTTCACTGTAATTTCTGTCTCAGCCTCACCCTCATTTTAGAGTGCATTGACTGGGTAATCTGTTCAGTCCACTTACTTCCTCTTTCCTCTAAGCGCATTCCCTTTCATTGGAATATCTCTGGACCCCTAAGTGTCCTGAACCTACAGACTTTGATAGTCTCATTCACTGCTGCTAACAAACACATCACCTTCTTGTTGTATTAGCTTGCTAGAGTTATTACACAAATTGTGACCAAGGTATAGATATTAAATTATTTCCAGAGTTGTGCTACAGCAGGGTTTGAAACTCTTCTTCATCTTGCTTCACTTCACACAACTACACGATACTTGGTTTGCTTTCTAACAGCCCAAGCAGCTGCATTCCCAGTAAGTCCCTTGCGATATGCAGCCATAAATTGCCAAGAATGATTTATAAACTGCTGTATCACATCAGCTTGGCATGCATCAAGGTATTCTTTTGCCACTGTCTTTGCATCCTCAAATGTCTTCTTTGGAATTTCTCAATAACAGAATTTTGCCCATCCCCAGTACTATTGTCATATTTTAGTTTCATAAAATAATGCAAGAAAGTAATAAAATAAATACTTGCCATTTCAATAGGGTTCATCTCACAATGAAATTTAGGCAAGAAGATACATTCATGCCCTGCATTGTGAATAAGTGCCTCCAGCTGAGAAATTTGATTTGCAAAATCATTTTGGTGACTGAGGATGCAAGCCATGCAGCAGTTTATATTGTCAGCTGGGCAAACAGGTTTGCACTTTGCTTTTTTGCCTTGAACATTGAAACCCCTTTCTTCAAGAACTGTTTTGAGTCCCTTTGGTTCCCCATTCACTGTGGTCATTTTTTGTACCTGGCCTCGGAATAAAGGGTTTGGATTAGATTAGGGAATTATGGTATCTTTCTGTTTGCATTGCTTGCCTCCATCAGATTTATTCATCTCAAAGGCTTTGAGAGCATCTGGGGCAAGAGATCCATGAGCAGAAGACTGATCATAAACAAGTATTGCAATGCATCCAGGAAACTGCTATTCAAAAACAGCAATTGCATGCAAACTCTGGGCCAATAGTTGTTCTGCATCCCACCATGCATTGCCATTTGATCCAGGGTAAATAATAATACATGCTTCATCAAGAATTTTGCCTAAGTCATCTCCCTGGTTGACAGCAAAATCAAAGAGCCTTTCTTGAAGATCATCCTTGTCCCATTCTGAATCTGGATCCTCTTCTGACTCCTCATATTCATAATTGTGTGCTTCAGAGGCTCCTTCACTCTCAGTCTCCTCTCCCTCTAAACCAAAATTCATTCCACCCATGGCATGGTTGTAAAAGATGTTCACAGAAGTTGGCAATTCCCTGTCAGATTATATTCTGTAGGTGTTGTTGGATGCTCTATATATTCATCTCCTTCAGTAATCTGATCCTTATTCTAATTTCATAGTCCAGTAATGTTTCGTTTGCATTTTGGACAGCAGCCAGCAGGCATTATGCAGTGTCTCAAGGCCAGGTAATGATTGTTCCATATTTGTATTTATTTGTTTATGAATATGGTATATAGGGGGGTTTTTTTTTTTCACACTTTTACTGGAATCATACACTACTCAATCATAGCTATTGATTGCACATTTTTTCAATATTTTTCGGTTTTTTTTTGGGGTGTAGCCAAAATTTTGACATGTCCAAAATAAAAATAATTTTAGAAAAAAATTGGCTCATTACATTGACTTTATTTTGATGTTAGATACTTCATTTAATGGTCTATCATCAATTTCAATGAGCTAATTTTGCCAGAAAATTGGGTCGAAATTTTTGGTTGAGTTTGCTTGTCTGTCAAGCTTCAGGAATACTGTTGAGCTTCGGTAGCACCGAAGTTGCAGACGGGTAATGGCCAAGTCCTGCAGGCTGGAAGTAGTGGCTTTGGCTTCAACGTACTCGTGCATTGCACCCTACTTGCCATGCATGCCACCAATTTGGGACAGAGAAAGCACTCGGGGGGTGTCAAAGTGCCAGCCCAAGTAGAGGACTTTACAGAGGAGGAGACAAGGGGCCTAAGCCTAGTCGATACCCAGAATGAGGAAGTATGTACATGCATGCCCTACTTATATAGGTTTAAGAAGCGACATGTGGAATAAGGAATGTGGAACAATAAGGTATGCAGAGCATGTGGGAGTATTGTCCACAACGAGTAAAATTAGAATGAAGAAATGTAAACGGAGATAGAATAATAAAAAGTAGAATAATAGGAACGTGGCCAAAGATAGGATAATAGGGAATGCCTGACTATAAAACAATGGTTGAGGCCGAAGATAAAACAAGGACAGGATTTCCCAGGGTGAGGCAGGTCGAGGAATAAGGGGTGGATGTGGTAGGATTAAAAGATGGTGAAACGGCAGAGCGGATGAAGGAAAAGAAATGCGGATGATGGATGTGCCAAGCCGAGACCGGTGTACGAAGTGACTTGCATGCTGCGTGGGCACTTGTACATGGATGTAGTCTGGCTGTCCGGTCGGTATTGCTGAATTACCAGACACTCGGTACGTGTACTTGACATTGTCCCGTACTGTAAAACTCCAGCTATTTACAATAAAATAACAAGTAATTATAACTATAATTTCTGCCCTCTGTTCCACTAGCCATTAGGCTATAGCTGAGAAATACTTGCACTGAACTCAAGGTTAAGCGCCGAGTATGCACCTTCCTAATCAGGACTAAAACACTGAAAACTTGTTGTACAGCAATCACAGGCTACAGTTAGGTTCCTAATATCATATAGTATTTTTCTATATCATCACACATTATATTTGTCTTGTGGAGAAGCCACAAATCTATAAACCGGCACTTTGGTGCCCAGTCTGGTTTCCTGGAATATATAGGTAGTAGTGCATCATCTTGTATATATTCTCTGTTCAGAATATCAACTAAGTTACACACACATATATTTCCTCTACAGATTGTAATGGGATTGCTACATGTCCCAGTGAGTGACACTGTAACTCGATACATTGTCCTCTTGGTTAACACCACCTTTAATTTTAGAAACATCGAGTTCGTGGGCTCATCTGTCTATTTATACTACTTTCGGACTGACTATTTAAATACCTTTCAGCCACTAACTACATCGACCACTTCTGATGGTGTCAGTTCAAGTTTTGCTATAGTTACGTCGAAATTAATGTTGATTCTTTCCTTTCTTCTAGGCTAAATATCTCGACAATGCGATATCAAGGCTAGGCATAGTGCCACTAGCAATACTGTATAGCCTGCCCTATGCATTTTTTATGTGGGCGATGATTGCCTACATTGCTGCAATAATCCTCTACGTCTTCAACTCTGGAATAAACCAGACCTGAGTGGCGCTCACTACTACAGTAGCAAGTGGTACGTAAATTACGAATGGCTCGAAATGATTGAGACTAATGATAACTGTCAGCGCTGGCCATACCCCTCATTTTGGGTATCGCATTCTTTTGGAGAGATGAGCTAAAGCTAATGGATAACATTCGAGGTGTTCGCGAGACGTTACGTTCGCTTT
>QLPI01052878.1:245-14131 GCA_003314275.1 Chroogomphus rutilus
TGGTCGTGAGGATATCGTTCGCTACCTGCTAGAGGCAGGAGCGGATATCAATTTGGTGGCAGGAAAATTCGGGAGTGCACTCCAGGCGGCAGCATCAGAAGGTCATGAGACGATCGTTCGTCTATTGATCGCCAACACAGCGGATGTGAACGTGCAGGGAGGAGAGAATGGCACCGCGCTGCAGGCGGCCTTATTCGGTGGCCACGAGGATATCGTTCGCTACCTGCTAGAGGCAGGAGCGGATATCAATTTGGTGACAGGAAATTTCGCGAGTGCGCTGCAGGCGGCAGCATCAAGAGGTCATGAGACGATCGTTCGGCTATTGGTCCACAAAGCAGTGGATGTGAACATGCAGGCAGGAGAGTATGGCACCGCGCTGCAGGCGGCCTCATCGCATGGCCACCAGGCTACCGTTCGCTACCTGCTAGAGGCAGGAGCGGATATCAATTTGGTGGGAGGAAAATTCGGGAATGCGCTCCAGGCCGCAGCATTGAGAGGTCATTATAACATGGTCTGGCTATTGATCGACAAAGCAGCAGATGTGAACCTTCAGGGAGGAGAGTATGCCACCGCGCTGCAGGCGGCCTCATTCTGTGGTCGTGAGGATATCGTTCGCTACCTGCTAGAGGCAGGAGCGGATATCAATTTGGTGGCAGGAAAATTCGGGAGTGCACTCCAGGCGGCAGCATTCACAGGTCATGAGACGATCGTTCGTCTATTGATCGCCAACACAGCGGATGTGAACGTGCAGGGAGGAGAGTATGGCACAGCGCTGCAGGCAGCCTCATTCCCTGGCCACAAGTATATCGTTCGCTACCTGCTAGAGGCAGGAGCGGATATCAATTTGGTGGGAGGAAAATTCGGGAGTGCACTCCAGGCGGCAGCATCAGAAGGTCATGAGACGATCGTTCGTCTATTGGTCTGCAATAAAGCAGATGTGAACGTGCAGGGAGGAGAGTATGGCACCGCGCTGCAGGCGGCTTCATTCCGTGGCGACAAGCATATCGTTCGCTACCTGCTAGAGGCAGGGGCGGATATCACTTGGTGATATGTGTTGCGATCTTCCACTTAGGCAATGCTTTGGTTAATATGTCTGCGACCATATCATCTGTAGAACAATAGAGAAGTTTTAATGTTTTTTTTAGCAACCATTTGATGAATGAAATGAAAATGTATGTTGATATGCTTTGTTCGCATGTGATAATTGTCGTCTGTTATTAGCTTCAAGGCAGCTTGATTGTCACAATATAAAGGAGTCGGTGTAAGGAGATTAGGGAAAAGTTTGGCCAAGTGTTTGCGCAGCCAAACCGCTTCTTAATGCAATGTCAGGATGTGTCACTACAGCAGTATACATAAGGCTGCCGATGGCTTCTTGGTATGGAGTTTTCTTCATCTGGGCTTGTTCATCAGGACTGGTAGGGGATTGGTGCTTGGAATATGTGAGTCCAGAAATCATGGGTGAGCCATAAGGTCTGGCATCAGCTAGAGCAAAGCAAGCAAGAATAGAGTCGATATATGATACTTGGGAAAGTGAAATGGTACGCGCTGCACGATCACGCGTGATCTTGATGCCTAGAAGCCAGTGAACCGGTCCTAGGTCTGTCAAGGCATAACAGGCATTGATTTTTGCTTTGTATTACGTGATTAACTCGTCAGAACTGCTGGTGAAAATGCAGTCATCAACATGTACAGCCAGGATAAGAATGTTCTTGCCAATATAAGCAAAGAACACCCCCAGATCTGCCTGGTTAACAGAGAAACCAAGGTTAGCAAGTGCATGTGAAAGTGTATCATACCACTTTTGCCCTGCCTGCTTCAACCCATAAAGCGACTTTCGAAGTTGCTTCACAACACCTGTATCACTGTCATATCCAGGAGAAGGGTACATGTAAATCTCCTCATTAGCATCTAACTCGCTGTTTAAATATGCGCCGTTGAAATCGAAACTTTCGATCACCCAATCATGGTGCACAGAAATGGCGAGGATAAGTCGGAAACTTGACAGCTTGGCAACAAGTGAAAAAGTAACAATGTAATCAACCCCAAAAATTTGCATAAAGCCTTGGGTGACAAGTCGTGCTTTATACCTGTCGATACTCCCATCGGCCTTATGCTTGATATGAAAAACCCACTTCGATCTGACAATATTCTTATCGGTAGGGTGTGGTACAGTAACCCATGTGCCTGCTTCCTCAAGATTGGTTATCTTGCAATCCATTGCCTCTTTCCAGAAAGGCCAGTCAAAACGAGATCGTGCTTCTTCAAGTGTTTTGGGGTCGGCCTCCACATTTAAAATGGCCACAGCAATAATATCATCGAACTCTGCACTAAAGACATAGTCAGAGATGTCTTCACCTGTAGTATCTTCCCCAGCCTGAATTTGCCTAAGTAAAAACGAAGGCTTTGACATATGCATAGACTTGCGTGTCGACTGGGAAGGTTCACTAGGCTTGGCCTCTTCTTCTCTATGAGGGGCAGTCACAGAAGGCATATATGGTAGAATAATAGATGGCATAGGATGGTGTGGAAGTGATGTTGGAATGGATAATGTAGTTTTTGGTTGTGCAGGTACTGGAGGTGCCAGAAATACAGAAGTTGGTACATAACTGGGCAATGGTGGATGTAGAGTGAGAGTAAGCGGTACAAATTTAATATCACACTCAATGGAAAGACGCTTGGTGTCTGGCCAATAAATGCAGTGGGCATGAGTGCTGTCAACATCGTAACCTCATGCTTGGGTGGCACGTACCTCAAGCTTTGAGCCCTTTGCATTATGTACCCACACATGCTGTCCCCACTCAGGCACATTCCCTAGATTAGGTTTTTGGCCATACAATCACTCATAAGGTGTAACATTACCTAGAGCTTTGGTAGAAGTGCGATTTTTCAACCACACTGCAAAATTGATGGCCTCTTCCCACAAGTTCTTTGGTAAGTCAGCTTGATACAACATTGCATGTACATGTTCGAGGAGTCAGTGATTGAGTGACTCAGCCACACCATTATGCTGTGGTGTGTCATGGGTAGTAAGTCGTTGCTCTGTGCCTTGTTCTTGAAGAAAATTGGTAAAATTGTGGCCAGTGAATTCTCCACCATGATCTGACCTAAGGCATTTAATTTATGCACCATGCTGTGTTGCTGCCCAGGCTGTGAATGCCTTGTAAGCACCTAGGGTCTCATCTTTAGTTTTTAGGGCCTCAAATTTAGTATAATGTGAATAGTCATCAATGAAAGTCACATAATATTTGCAACTTCCAAGACTAAGTATTGGCGAAGGCCCCCAGATATCAGAATGTACTTCAGCACCAAAAGAGTTGGCAAGTGCCTGGTATATTCACATGAATTGCAGGTGAAAGTAGGGAGGTCATATATTAAATGTAGGCCGCAAATTGCATTGCTTAGAATAAGGTTGCAAATAGAGTCGGCAGAAATATGACCCAACCTGTGATGAAGCGTATAAATATCCACATGCTTGGGCAATACAGCAGTTAGGCCCATAAGCAAGTGTTCCACCTTGAACAGCCCGTTTTCACTAGCAGGTATATTGCCGATGACAGTGCTTCCTTTCTTGATTTTGCAGGTCTCTTCTTCAAACTGCACAGCAAATCCAGCCTTGACAATACGGCCAATTGACACAACTGTGAGGCTCATCTCTGGTGCATGCAAGGTATCATAAAGTAATACCCTAGTTGACATTGTACCATTTGGCACCTCAATTTGGAGATCTCCTGCACCAACCACGTAGAAGATATGGTTGTTTGCTGCAGTGATAGGATGAGCAGGAATTTCATGGTACATGACAAAATGCTCACAAAATGGGGACATATGATGAGATGCCCCTGAATCGTATAATTTGGCTTCTTGGCCAAAGGTTTCATTGGCCACCATTGCTGGAATATGAGGAGTCTCCACCACCTCCTCTTCTCCAACACCTACAACTGTGGCCCATGCCTCAACATCTCCACTTCCATCTCCTGCCTGCTTGGTGCTTGTGGCAGCATCTACCTTTCCACTGCCACCTTCTGCACCTCCATCTTGATCTCTGCCACCACAACATTTTGGACCTTGCCCTTCCTTGCTGCCACCTCTTGCCCAATAATTGGCCTTGATATGGCCCTTCCTATGGCAATTGAAGCATTTAATTTGCTTCTTGCCCTTCTTTTGAGCATCTGTGGCAATGGTAAAGGCTTCATCTGGAGTCTTATTACTCTTCAAGGTGCATCTGTCATACTCATCGGTGGTGAGTTTAGTAACAATGGCAGGAGTAGGAATAGTGCCGCTCATCTCAGCGGCCACAGATATTGCACTCAAGGTTGGCTAATATGATGGTGGCTGTCAAGCTTCGGTTACTGACGGACTTCGGTACTGCCGAGGGGTGTTGGCAAAAGGTTGTGCAGACTATGACCAAGTCCTGCAGGCCAAGAGTAGTGGCGTTGGCTTCAACATACTCGTGTGTTGCACCCTACTTGCCGTGCATGCCACCTATTTGCAACAGACAGATACTCAGGGGCATGCTGATGATGCCGGCCTGAGTCGAGGACTTTACAGAGGAGAAGAAGGTAGAAGGGCCTAAGTCTAGTCGATACCCAGAATGAGAAAATATGTACATGCATGTCCTACTTATATAGGTTAAGAAGTGACATGTGGAATAAGGAATGTGGGACAACAAGGTATACAGAGCATGTGGTTGTTGTCCACAACAAATAAAATTAGAACAAGGAATGCAAAACAGGGATAGAACAATAAAAGATAGGATAATAGAATTGTGACTCAAGATGGTGTTGACAGGGAAGGTCTAGAGACTCTTAACTGTCACACACAGAGAGCAACAATGGCCTTTGGGGCTTGTCATATAGATGCTAAAGACAAGTATATAACAGAGTAACTACTAACCTTTGGGGCTTGTCAATATAGATGCTAAAGACAAGACCCAAAGGTGTGCAACGGTGCATCGTTATGGGCGCTTATTTTAAGCGCCAGAGAACGCAAATGCAAAAGAGAAAAGCACAAAAGAGAAACAAACATGCAAGTGTAAAACACAAATGTAGGGGAATAAAATCATGACCCAACAGATGGGACAATAAGGAGTGGCCGAGTATAAAACAATGGAGTTGTGACTGAGGATAATACAAGGACAGGAAGTCCCAAAGTGAAGCGGATCGAGGAATGGGCAAATGGTGTGGTGGATCATGCCGAGCCTAGAACGACGTACCAAGTGACAAGCATGCGGCGTGGCCACTTGTACATGGACGTAGAGTGGCTGCTCGGTCGGCACTGCCAAGTAACCAGAACCTCGGTACGTGTACTTGACAGTGGCAAGGATCCCATCAAGATTGATGCATACTTGCTATCGGGCACAGTCTTGTCCATCGACCCAAGCTGCTGGTGTAAACTTGCCAGCTGATCAAAATGATCACGTATGCTCTCCTCCTCAGCATAGCGCATCATCATAAACATCTTCCCAAGTCCACCAGGATCAATGATGTGCGTCCCTCATACAGCTTTTTTAGTTCATCCCACACCTCCTTAGCATTGCTGCCAGTTTTGATTGTGTTGAAAACACTATCTGGCACTGAAGAGCCAATAAGTTGCTTTACCATTGCTTGGTCAAGCTGCCACCACATATCTGGCATCAAAATGCCAACAGTACCAGCTGCCAGGTACTCTTGCATGATGGAAGGGGAGGTAAGATGGACAGACAGGCTGTGCAAATCCACAGCCCATAACATACGGTCATGGTACGTCACCCAGTTAGAACCATCTGCAACTAACTTTGTAATGGTTATTCTTTGGTTGTTGCTCATTTTATCAGATAATGAATGGGAGGGGCTGCTCGTTTATTAATTAACAACAGACAGGGCTGTCAAGTCCACGTACTGAGACCCATCTGCCGGCAGTGCCGACTGAGCAATTATTCTATATCCATGACCAAGTGCCCACGTTGCCTGCATAACACTTGGTGCGCCGGTCCCGGCTCGGCACATCCGCCATCCACACTCCTCGGTTTGTTTCACCTCGGGACTCCTTGTCCTTGTATTATCTTCGGACAGAACCCCATTGTTTTATACTTGGCCACTCCTTATTGTCCCATCCTGAGTAACGCCCCTATTGTCTCGTCTTTTATTGTTCTGTCCCCGTTTTGCATTCCTTGTTCTAATTTTGTTCATTGTAGACAACAACCACATGCTCTGCATACCTTGTTGTCCCACATTCCTTATTCCACATGTTGCTTCTTAACCTATATAAGTAGGACATGGATGTACATACTTCCTCATTCTGGGTATCGACTAGGCTTAGGCCCTTCTACCTTCTTCTCTTCTGTTAAGTCCTCGACTCGGGCCGGCATCTTCAGCATCCCCCTGAGTATCTGTCTGTTGCAAATACAGTGGCACACACGGCAAGTAGGGCACAACGCACGAGTACGTTGAAGCCAACGCACGAGTACGTTGAAGCCAACGCCACTACTCTTGGCCTGCAGGACTTGGCCATAGTCTGCCCAACCTTTTGACAACACCCCTCGGCAGTACCGAAGTCTGTCAGTATCCAACTCCTGACAAGGGCCCATAACCTGATGGAGCTATGGCCCGAGCGATGTTAATAGGATAAGTGAGTGAGTTCCTTTTTTTTGGGGTGCACACGAAGTGGAAGAGGGCAATACATATCACTACCCTCGGCATACGTTGCGCTTGCGGAGGTGTGATAGATTTTGGAAATCTTTAAATGTATTTGTATTATTTTTGTCTATGCATGTTTGATTTACTGTACCAAGCGCATCCACCTCGGGTATTCTATAGTGGAGTGATGCAGAATTTTGCGTCATTATGTTTTAGCTTATTTTACATGTAGTATACAAAAGAGTCAAAACGCGACCCACAAAAATGTAACCAGTTTAATTGCCCTCTTCCACTTTGTGTGCACCCCAAAAAAAAGGAACTCACTCGCTTATCTTATTAACATCGCTCGGGCCATAACTCCATCAGTGGGAGGAGAATTCGGGAGTGCACTCCAGGTGGCAGTATATGGAGGTCATAAGCCGATCGTTCGTCTATTGGTCCACAAAGCAGTGGATGTGAACGTGCAGGGAGGAGAGTATGGCACCGCGCTGCAGGCAGCCTCATTCTGTGGCTGCAGGCATATTGTTTGCTACCTGCTAGAGGCAGGAGCGGATATCAATTTGGTGGGAGGAAAATTTGGGAGTGCACTCCAGGTAGCAGCATCCACAGGTCATGAGCCGATCGTTCGTCTATTGGTCGACAAAGTAGCGGATGTTAATGTGCAGGGAGGAGAGTATGGCACCGCGCTGCAGGCAGCCTTATCGCGTGGCTACCAGGGCATCGTTCACTACTTGCTAGCGAGAGGAGCCAACATGACTACCATGACATCACTGTAGAATTTATTTGATTATAATTACTTGACTCTAAGGGATGCCAAACGAGATAGGGAGGGGGGGGGGCGTATGTTTTGGAAATGGATTGATTAATTATTCTAACACATTGTTCATTATATACTAAATCTATTGAGTCTAGGCTATACTCCGTGGGTCTGCGCACGCCACTTCTCATACACGCATTGGTATTGACGCGTCAATAATGACACGCATGTAACCTCATGCCGATGTGTATGTGAGGCAGATGCGATGCAGGTGTGGCATAGATACAATGCGCGCGGCGGATATGATGATTGAGTGGGGGAGAAGTGAGGAGAGGAGATAGAGGATCGAATATGGGTTGAGATGAGAGAGGAGTGAGAGTAGGAATGTTGTGTGGAGGATGACTGAGATGTGAGGGGACTGCAGGCAATGAAGATGTCAGCTAGTTGGCTGCTATATATTTACAACAATCACACCAACAGATCACACTGCAATCTCATTAAAGACTCATTTCATGCACTCCATGCAATCGGGTCCATTATAGTAACCTACATCCCAAGTGGTTAGCACCCAAAATCATTTGAAAAGAGTCTGAAAGTATGTAGATAATTTTCCAGCAAATAAACTTGCAAGACTCGGATTTATTTTATTTTGTGTTTTTATGCTTCATATATCAGGGCCAACAAGAATTAGAATAATTAATTATAGTATTTTACACCTTGTACTATAAGAACTGTGAGGACAGAGGTGAGGCAATCACATGAAAAGTGAAAATACAAGGGGGACTACTAATATTTGAAACAACGTTATACAGCTTAAAATGAACGGAAAAAAAAATAGAAAACACACAGAAGAATTTTGAGCTCAAAAAGTGAACATTGTTGATATGGATACAGATTGGCCAGATCCTTCCTGGTCTCAAAGGGTACGCTCCATAACTTGGGTACTTGGTTACTTCTCAAAACAGAATTACCGTTGACTGGGCAATGAGATTAGGAAATGATGGATGGAAATAATAGAAGGAATATTGAAAGAATTTATGACGAAGATTAGATATGGAAATAATGGTTTCAAATGATTAGCACCTATGGGTGCCAGAAAGGATACAGGCTTGCATGTCTATAGAATATTCAGTCATGTTATTGTTCAACTAAATCCCTTACATAAGGGTGAAAGATTGTGGGAAAATGCAAACTCATGAAAGGCTCATGAGCGGTCAGACCAAAGCTGACACTTGAATTGTTATTAATACAGTTGAAAACTAAGCTACTTATACAAGAAAACTACGCTCATGTATGGAAAATATTTTTATGCGCACACACGTCATATACGCGATTGGCAATACGCAAGTGGATGTCACGTGTGAGTCACGTGCATGTGACAGAAAGGAAACAGTCAAATCGGCGATGCAATAAACAACATCGCGGCAATGGCAATTGTAAGAAAAGAAATAAAAGAAAAATAGAAATAATCACGAGGAAAGCAAAAATAATAATGAACCAACTTTTTGCAATCTGAATTATTGAAAGTCAATTTTACTGTTTATTCTGTCTAAATTAGCAAATTAGCAGACAACTGTTACAAGCTTTATTCCTCATACTCAAAGACCCTAAATCTTGTCAATTTGTGCCAGGTTTCTAACTGCCAAAAAACTTTTTATGTTCACATCCAACCCTGGATCACTTCTTACAATGATATCATTCCTCTATACAATTCTATCAGGTTACAATTACAATTCCCTATCCTACTCAAAATTATATTGATGACTTTTCCAAATTGGGATGAATCAAAGCATCCGATAAGAAAGCTAGTAGTTGAGAGGTTAAGTGTGGCCAACTCCTCAACTCACCACTGCTTTGAAAATTTGAACACAGTTTTTATAGTATGTATTCTTTAATGCATGTTGTTCACATTTCATCCAATCCATCATTTACATTAATTATGTTTCACTGAGTTTGTTGTGGTGTCCTTAACATGTCCTTTTCTACTCCTATTTTGTGAAGTATTTGAAGTACAAAGTAAAATACAATAGCAATCAGCTTGTGAATCACACTTCCAATCGTAGAAACTATTTCATTTTCATTGTTTTGTGAAAGAATTATTTCTTGTATTCTCAAAACTCAAAACTTTCAAGCTCTAAATCCGGTCACCACCAGGTCTTTGCCTTGGTAATGAGTCAGGTGAGGGCAGTGAGCGGTTCATTTTTTTGGACAAAAGTGTCTCACAAAAGTCCATCTCAAATGCCTTCCAGTCCAAGTACTGAGGCTGCCGTTGTTCTGCTCAATGCTTCATGTATCAGTTCTCATTACAACTCAGAGAAACACACTCAAGTTTGTTTATTTTTTTCTTGCTCACAAATTATTTGGGGCAAAAGAAAGTGACAACATCAATCAAACTTATTTGAACGTAATAAAGGACAGAATACAGACAATGCTAAAAAAAAGTCTGTATCCTGTGCTAAGCCCAATTTTGACTTGAATATAATAGTGACAACAAGGCTCGTGAGCGTGTAACTTTTATAGTGTGCATTGGTAAATCATGACGCACTCAAAACTCACCATACATTACAGTCGCATGAGAATGGTCTTCGGCTACTTATGAGTCCTTCCCTGGACCAACGTCATGTACCCTACAATACCATGGACTTGATATTTTCTCACTGCCCCTCCACATTTCCACATGGTATGACAAATCTTCACTCTACATTTTGTCCACGATAAAGAGAATTTTGAAACCAGAGCCACTGCTGCATGATACAGACAGCCCCATAACCACCCGGTGGCTAACAACCTGAAGTGACTTTGGTCACTGCGCCTGATGGTAGCCCAAAACAAACCTGTCTTGGGAATGTTTGATCGGGATTTACCAGCGCCACCCCTTCGGTGACCTCATATGTAATATCCAGAGCAATGTCACATCATCTTTTCAAGCTCTGGGCGTTACCGTATGTTCAGATCTTGTTATGATTAATGTCATATCTGATAAGATTAAACAGAGCGATTTGATACGAGTTCGCTAAACAGTAAGAGTACTCAGTCGAAGGTGCAGATACTTCGACTGAGGAACTATCTACTCAGAGGCCGGCTTATAACTACGCGTCAGTTTTTTTTGACCGCTACAAAAGGTTATACAATAGAATAAAAGGAATATAATTTTGTCGTTCAATAAAACGAAGAATGAATAAGAACAAAAGTTGTCTCAGCTCTTAGACTTCGCCAATGTGTCGGATTGATACTTCCAACAATATCATCTTTTCAAGCTCTGGGCGTCACCGTATGTTCAGATCTTGACGTCATCATATGCTTCGAAGGCTCAAGCTCAAGCTTATCTCAATTTCCCCATCCTGCCATTCATGACACACAGTTACGTAGCCTCTTCCACTACTGCCTTTTAGACTCGCACCAATATGGAATCAAAACTCTCCCAAACTTCTCGCTTGCTTTCAGCATTGCCGATAACGGTGGGGGCAGTTTCGGAGGGCGCTACAGCCCATGCGTAACCACCCTGGGCACTGAAAATCAAGATCACTATCTGTTCCGAAAGGACTGAATCAGAAATCATATTCTAGAATCCGAATCACAGTCATAATATCCATCGATTCCTATCTATTACTCTATCCACAGTTGCCACCGCTTGCTAGCGTGATTCTAGTATGTCCTTTCACTCGAAAACATCCCAGCATCCCTGTAACAAAAGTAATATCTCAGTCGACACGTAGTGAGTAAATCGACTGTAATTCAATAGTAGTACCTGTAACAAAAGTAATATCTACCCAAACTGTTCAGTACGCTAAATAACTGAGCGCGAGCTAAAAGTGGTAACGTACCTCAGTCGACACGTAGTGAGTAAATCGACTGAGGTATGGAGTACTAGAACGTATGTACTTATAGAGGCTTGAACAATAAGGAAAAAAGAACAATGGACCGAAAAACGGAACAATGGATAAAATGTCCCATTGTCTCCCCAGTCTGCGTAAGCCTTCGTTTACAACACTCCCCCTGGCTAAGCAGACTTTCTAGCACAAGCGGAGGGCGACACATTGCCGTTTGTGTGCGATGCGAGGAAGTTGCTTGGTGAACATATCCGCAAGATTGTCTATGGACGCAAGGTGTTGTACTTCAATATCGCCATCCTCGATACGTTCCCGAATATAGTGATATCTGATATCGATATGTTTAACACGCGAGTGATGCTTGGCGTTTCGAGTTAACGAGACGGCTCCGGCGTTGTCATTCCATAGCATAGCCGGCTTTGGTTGCGGGTATCCGACTTCGTCCATTGCTGAATACATCCATAATATTTGTTTCATTGCTCGAGTAAGTGCCATGTATTCCGCCTCAGTCGTTGAAAGGGTGACTGTAGGTTGGTATTGAGTCCCCCATGCCGTTGGTCCCCCGGCCTGGATAAAAACGTGTCCTGAGCATGACCGGCGGCTGTCAACGTCACCACCATAGTCTGCATCGACGTGTCCTATAGGTTTGAGATCTGTGAATTTTCCGCCATATGTTATCTTGTAATCGAGGGTCCCCTGGATGTAACGTAGGACATGTGTGAGTGCGTTCCAATGTAGTCGTCCTGGGTTCGACGCAAATTTGCTAAGAGTGGATATTGCGTATGATAAGTCAGGCCATGTTGCAATCTGGGCATACATAATAGACCCCAACGCCTCGCGGTAAGGCTTATCGGCCATAAAAGCCCGATCCTCTGTTGAGTGTGGTGCCATGCCTTTTGTGAGTGCTAGTCCTGGGGGTAAGGGTGTTCCTCGTGGGTTACAATTCTTCATTCCAAATCTTTCCAGTACGCGTTCGAGGTACGCACGTTGTGAGATGCTGATGGTGCCGGCCGCCCTATCTCTGTCAATGCGAATCCCCAGAACCAAGTTGGCGTCACCCAAGTCCTTTGTCTTGTACGTCCATCCTAGCTCCTCCTTTGCTCGTTCTGCCTCTTCTTTTGAAGATGAAACTCCTGTCGTGTCATCTGTATAGGTACTCGTTATCGTGATATCACCGTTCGCGTGTCTGGCTCGAACCGCAGGATCTGCTTTGGACTTGTAGTACCCTAGCTCGCCCATCTCCTTGTTTAGTGCTTCTGCCCAATTGTATGCACCATCCATAGTTCCATACAATGTTTTGTTGAGACGTCCTACTTTTCCATCCACCTTTGCGCCATCGGGTAACTCAATGTGTACGATCGCCTGTGGGTGGGAGTTTAGGTACGCTGCTACATAGTCAACCTGCCAAGCTTCCATATCCTTTGCCGCTGCAATAGCAAGGTTCATTCGGAGTGACTCATACCTGACTACAGAAGCGTAGGTTTCGAAGAAGTCTACCCCTGGGATCTGTGTGAACCCTTTCGCGACCAGTCGGGCTTTGCGTGTAGCAAGGTTTCCATCTGCATCGTACTTATTAGCAAAAGTCCAACGTGTTTTCACCAGGCGGACATCAGTTGGTGGATCAATGACTGTCCATACATCGCATTCTGCCATCACCGCCAGCTCTTTGGCGATTGGTTCTCCCCAGATATCTGGACGCGTCATTGCCTCCTGGTATGAGTTGGGGAGCCAGTAGTTCTGTGGGTCTGATAGGTCACTCGTGTGGGGAATAGCGCTGGTGTGAAAAGCTTTGGCACTGTTAACGTTAGCATGTGCCTCTGTGTTTGTTGCCCAATCCAGTCCTGCCTGCTTTGCTTCTTCGATGATACGCTCAGATGTTTGTGAGTCAATGATTGCACGTGTTGGTATGTGGGTACGAGTAGAACGGCGTGGTCCAGGTACTGAAGGTGCTATGGGTGCTTCATGTGCTTCCGGGGTTGTTGGGTTCGTGCTGGATACAGTAGTAACTTTGTTATCCAAGGTGCCTGCATCGTGGGGTGGTTCATGTGTCTCCCCCTCGCTTGATAGGTTAGGTAACGTCTTGTGACCACCACCTTCCTCAAGGATAACATCGCGTGACCGAATGATTCTTTGTGTAGCTGGGTCATACAAACGGTAAGCATCTCACCCAAAGTATCCAATGAGAGTACATTTGACAGATCGTGCCTCCAGTTTGCTCAAACCTCCACCGGCATCTACTGGTATCTTTGCATATGCAGTGCAACCCAGGGGACGTAGATGGGAAATGTTAGGCTTAGTATTGTACCATAGCTCGAATGGAGTGGTGAGAGGGTTCCTCGAAGTAGGTACAAAGTTATTGAGATAAATGACTGTTGCTGCAACCTCACACCATAGAGATGGCGGCAGGTTAGTTTCATTCAGTAAAGCACGTACACGCTCAATGATGGTTCGGTGTGCACGTTCAACTACCCCATTTGATGCAGAGGAGTATGCTGTCGTTGTTTCGTGAACTACGCCGCGTTCTGTAAGGTATTTGTGCCATATTGCATTGCAGAATTCTGTTCCTTCATCTGTGCGTACACATCGGATCCTCTGTCCTGTTTGACATTCTGTGAGGGCAACATTCTGTTTGAGTGCATCCAAGGTTGTCTCAGCTCGCTTGTCTGCTAAAAAATAGCCCCCAAT
>QLPI01052934.1:0-20693 GCA_003314275.1 Chroogomphus rutilus
AATTGGTCAAGCATCAGCCTAAGTCACGGACCACACAGTGCGGAATTGCTGGCATTTGGATGCGAAAGTGTGGTGCACAGGGAGGCTAAAATAGTGAAGAATCGCAAAAACCGTATCGAATTTGCGATAGCCCGGGTCAATGAAAGCCAGGTGGAAGCGCATCCCAATTAAGTTATCGTCTCGCAGAAGAAGTAAACTTCTGTGAGGGTATCCTCCCTTGCTAATTCAACTTGAAGCCACTCTTGCATCCGACGAGCACTGTATGGAGAGTATGGAGGTTACCATAAACGACGGCGAGGAGCAGCAACATCATTTATAAATGGATCGGCGGTGCTATGGCTTCCTAAAGGGCACGGAGACCCATAGGAGTGGAATAGAGGGTGAGAAGAGCCCAGAGGTATACTTTCACCTGAAGCCTGAGGAGACGGTCTATTTGCCAGGTGTGAAATAGGGGAGGTGTAAAGATATCCGCCCGGAGAAATTTTGACGTCAAAGAGGTACATGCTTGCCACACAATTTAGACTGATCAAGCAGGTTACTCACCTATAACTGAATTCTTTGAGAGTCAGCACGGATAGAAGTATCAGAGCACTTACGCAAAAGGTCAAAATTTCGATTTCCGTTACGAAGAGTTGCCACTACATTAAAAAAAAAACTGGTGTTCATACCCGCGCACCCCACGGATTGAAAGAGAATGAATTGCAGATATGAAACATGTGTGACATCAGATTCTGGGGGGTTCAGTTGGGTAAGGCCGTCTATGTTCTGTCCCTTTATCGTTCGCGGATCCTAGTCAATATTTCCATGATCTAGGGAGTCACTGTGAGCATAATGTCAGAAGTTATGGAATTTTCACCTCTCGTACTCGTGACGCTTACCAAAAAGAATGATTACGGAATCGCGGATCACTGGCTTTGAGGTGTTCATTTAGGATGTGCTCGGCCAATGTATCGCGTCGTGAGTCTGGACAACCCCATCATTTGAACTTGGGCTCCACTCCAAACATGTTTAGGTAATACCTATTTTCGGAAGCGGTGGTTAAGCGAAGGGGATGATCGTCAACTGCAGGCTTCTAAACTGCACTCCGGGAGTTCATAAATACAGCTGCCACACCATTAGGTGATAGGAATATATACAAGTCACATGGTAATGTTACGAACCAAGGACATTGTTGTCTGATCTAGTGCCAAGAGTGACAAATCCCGAGTGGAACGGTGTCACGAGCAAGGAGTAAATGGTATCGGGGACCTGTCTCAGAGGCGAAAAAATTGGTTATGTGTGCGGCAATAGGGCTTTGACATAGCTGAAACAAGCGGACAGAACATCGAAGTCGAAGTGATCGGAGACAGAATGTTTTCAGTTCAGATTGTAACTGCGACATCCCCGCTGCGCTGTAGAGACATACGTACTGATTATGGGTCGTAGCACATAATAATAAATTCCTAGGTTCGTCACATCGCCCCGTATTCATTTCGTAAAATTCAAATGCCCAACAAGAAACGCCGTCATGTTCTTCTCCTGTTCTGAGTTCCTGGGCCTGGCTCACCATGCTATAACTAATTGCAAGTCCTGTTCACCTCTAGAATCTCTAGAATCTCTCTTGACCTCCAGCTATGGACCACCCACCTTTACTTTCTAATGATCTCTCCACCCAGCTGTCTGTTGCTGAGCACCAACCAGTGGACCCCTTAGTACGTTCTGAACTGGCGAATTCCATCAAAGGTACAGTCTACTTTCGTGGTGATCAGAGGTTAGGATCTCTCTTGTTTTCTAGTTCACCCGCTCAACCTGTCTCTATAGTTTTGAGTTGCATTCCAAGATATTTAATGGAGATGTCATAATTCGAGCGTCTCTGCTGGTTAGGCCTTTCGACACAGAGGACGTGAGCCGGTATGTGACACCCTCGGGTATCTGTCCTATTATCTCAGCTGATAGTGGCCCAAGGGTGGTCAAATTCTGTACCCGTCACTCACTGTCCTTGTCTGCCAAGGCAAGCGGGTACGGCACTCACGGACAAGCTGTTCAGGGCGATGTCATCCTTGATCTCTCTCTCCTCAATGACATTAACATAGAGACAATGAACTCAGAGGGGGGATTCACGAGCATCAAGGACATGCCATCTTCAAGAAATGCGGGTAAGGGACGGGAGGCTGGCGACTTCTATATGCCAGAGGGATCCGGTGAGCCGCTTCCAGGATCACAGGAACTTGTGATGCCGTTAACGGGGAAAAGACGAGCGGAGGAGGCGTTTTGCGACGAGGTCAACTCTTCAAAGGAACGCTTTTTCAAGCCTTCGTTTGGGGTCTCCTCTTTGCCGTCCGCACTGGCTCCTGAGCTACTGTCGGTTAAATCCCAGCGCATGGATAACCACCCTACCGGGGTCCAGACCTTTCAACCCCACATACCCGCGATCATCAATAGTTCTAGTCCGGCCTTCCTAGAACAAATTGGTATGGATCGTCAGATGTCTTCGGGCCCTAACTCTGGCGAAGAGAATACAACCCGCAGTGGGAATGGTTCCCGTTCCTTGTATACTGGTCCCGGCGCCTCGTTCCCCACCGGTAACAGGGTTATTATAACAAACGCCACCTCCGTCCACTCGCGTACGCCCAAGTCTCCATCCACACCGTCGGCTCAGGGGGATGTATTTGGATATATGTCATCGACTGTCTCGGTTGATGCCCCAATGACCATCTCGCCGCCTTCCCAGTCGGTTGATACCCCAATGACCACCTCGCCGCCTTCCCAGTCTGATCCCTTCGGATACTTGTCGGACTCTCCAGCGGTACCATCATTACCTACATTAGACCCCCCCTCCATCATCACACCCTCTTTTGCGCAACCGGGTTCCAGTGTGTTTTCCCAGGCAGGACATTATATGCCCTCCCGGGTCAACCTACAGTTTCCACACGCATTTATCACATTCGGTGCTGGTGCTAAACAAAAGGATATCGATGAGTATAGTGCTTCGCATCCATTACCTGCCATGTCACTCGAAGGGGCGCCTTGCTTTACCCCGTATCATGTGCCGTTTTCGGCGCACCCGGTGGGGTCGAGCGTGATGCTTTTAGGAGGGTTCGGCTTCTTGAGCCGCCTACATGGCCTCAGCATCGACAACTTGGTTGAGGTCGAAATGGTTCTCTCAGATGGATCAATTGTGGTCGTTAACCAGGCTGAGCATCCAGGTACATTTTACCATCTATATGGAAAAAAGAAAGAAGTTGACGCATTCATCGCCGTAGATTTATGGTGGGCGATACGTGGTGCTGGCCCCGCGTTTGGTATTGTAACGCGGTACAAGGCCAAGGCTTACCCTGTCCCCGTGGTTTTCGCAGGCAATATTCTTTAGTATGGTTCCCCGTCTCGAGTGGTATACTTTGCTCATCTCCTTTCAACAGTAAATTCCGTCGGTCAACGGCTGCCTCGCTCATTAAGCACTTCCGGGACTGCGTCAAGAATGTGCCAAGGGAACTTTATGCTAATGTGATACTTACCGCTGGTCCGGACAGAGATGCTCTCCTCGTCATTCAACTATGTTATCTTGGTCCCCAAGAACAGGGCGTCGAGTTTTTACAGGCTATCACTTCATGGGAGGGTGAACAATGCTTGCTTAATGAAGTCTCTGAAAAGACATTTCTGAATCAGCAAGATAGTCTGGCTCAGTGTTTAAAGGGTCGAGGTACGTGGTCTTCAATTATTCTGAACTCAGAGGAGTCGGTGACATTGGTCTTCACCATCTAGCTGGGCGCAAGTGGTTTATTCGTTCGGACTTACTAGGCACACTATCCGACGAGATGATTCATGATACAGTCATACGGTTTGCCGACACCCCAATAATAGGATGCAGTAAGTACCTTGATCACTCTTGATCGCTCCCCCGTGAAACAAGCGGACATCTCTAATTCATTGACGCCTCAGCCTGGTTATTTGAGTTGTCTGGTGGGAATGTTTCTGATGAGCATGGAGGTTGTCTCCCTGCTTCTGTCCGGCAAGCAACCTGGACCGTTGCTGCATTCCATCAGTGGGAGTTGGACGAAGATGATCCCCGATGCGTCACTAGCGCTGAAGAAGTGAGAGAATTATGCTCCTAGATATTTGCCTAAACTTATATCCGACAGTGGATAAGAGAGACACTGGGCCCTGGGTCAACGGGTGGCCCATTTCCAAGCGTATGTATTTTTTTTTCCTAATCCTTGGAGCCATACCGTCTTCTGAACGTAAGGGATATCCAGTTTTTTGGCATACACGAATCGTACCAACGGATAAAGGGTTCCTTCGGCGACAATTGGCAAAAGTTGTGCGAAATCAAGCGCAAGTATGATCCAGAGGGATTTTTCACACACAACTTTTGGCCGTTGGAAAAAGATGGCCAACCCAAAAACACCATTGTACCCACGCGCACGGTGTTTTGAATAATTAATACCAAGATATGGACAAACAGAACTGAATTAGGATACATCAGGGAACTCGCAAGCCGGTTTTCACGTGCTCGCCTCTTTTTATCCCCAATCTTTCATCTGAATCAAATCATTCAATGTATAGGAATACTTTGTAGCAAAGATCTTTGTTTTTGGAAATATTATTGTGATACAAACGGCTCGCACAAAGAGAAAAATGTGAGATGGAAGGTGATAATGTTGCAACAGAGTGAAAGAGAGACCGAAACTTCATCTGATTCAAAAATCATTCAATGTATAGGAATAGTTTGTAGCAAAGATCTTTGTTTTTGGAAATATTATTGTGATACAAACGGCTCGCACAAAGAGAGAAAAATGTGACATGGAAGGCGATAATGTTGTAACAGAGTGAAAGAGAGACCGAGACAGTAGATGTAGAAAAAAAAAACGCATCTATCGGGTAATTACCAAACAACTGGCTAAAGCCCAACCTACATTACCATGTTCGTCCCTCCCAAGAAGTAGACAATCGTCAATGCTATCGTCTTCTGGACGTATTGGCAGCTCTTCATGATCTCGAGGATGCCCTTCCTCTGATAATACCTCAATCTTGTCCCCAATCTGGAGTGCAAGGAACGGAAAGTCACGGTACGGAGAAAGTGGCATTAAGAATGGATGAACCACGGCACATGTATACAATACTACCTCTGGATGATGCTGATGCGTCGCGAGTTCAATTGCGGGAGATGGTAGGACAAGCGACAATGAAGGCTCGGGAGATATGGACTGTAAGTTCGTGCGAGGAGCGGACCGTTTGGACCGTGACGGCGACCGGAAAACATCTGCAAATCGCTTGTGTATACTGAATTTCTTCATCAAACGCCCGCGATCTTCGGGATCGTCAGCTTGCAATAGAGTCGGTTTCTTGCCCGGTGTTGAAGAGGAGGGCTCAGTCGAAGGAGTTGGTGTAACCCGGAGCACTGGTGTATGTGACCGGAGCACTGGCGTATGTGAGTTACCGGGGACGGGCTCGTTGATAGAGGGTCCCGGCGTGAAACCGTTCATGCGTGGGGCTAGTTGTGAGGCCCGGGATGGAGAGCGTTGGGGAGCATGCGTATCCATTCCAATATGTACATCAACAGACTGCATCGATAGTCGATGATTCAGCAAGCTCGACGCAGACGAGGAGGTGTGGACAGAAGCGCGCGGTGATCGAGGGGTGGAAGAATTGGTCGAGTCACTGCCTTTCTTCCTTAAAGTGTTCATGTTATCGACGTCCCGGCGTATAGTCGCAGGCCTCAAGCCTACGCGAGGAGAGGAGGGGCGACCGACAGCTAATGGTTTATCGCTCTTCACTTGCACCACTGGGAGTCGGGTATTGCTGCGCCGAACAACTGATTGGTTCTGATGAGTATTGTCTCGCTTGGCTCTGGAGAGTCTCCTAGACTCCCTGCGGGTTGCGACAGATTTGTCACTGCTGTTTCGCCGTATGATCGATCCATTGTCTTTTGGCCATGCGTGGGTTCCATCACCCTCTCGCTTTCCCTCAAACGAAGAGAATGAATCAGGAGATGCAACAACGTCGTCATGAGGTGCCAAGCCAGAAGTCCCATCACCACCATGAATATACATATTGTCGTCAAGATCAAGGGTCTGTATGGAGTGACGACGAAACCTCGACGCAGAAGGAGATGCAAGTGATAACGAAGCCATTGACATGGTAGGAGCAGGCCCCACAACGAAATTTGTAGTGAGAGCAGCAGCGGGACCTGACGACTGTGATACACGGGACGCTCTATCATCTCTGAATTTAGTTATTCCAAGTTTGGAGGCAGCAGCATCTATAGGTTCCCATCGTTCCCACCACACTTTGACAGTGTCATCGGCACCGGCAGTCATGTCCCCCTCGATACTGAGTGCATCCCACAGCTCAACCCACTGCGCACGTACCTCTCTCCAGAAGAGAGCCTGCCAGTCTGCAAACTGCTTTAAACATATCGTGAATCCGCGTTCTAGGATTTTGATATACCGGGGGAGCTCGTTGCGTAGCTGAGCTTCTAAAGCCAGGTACGATCGTGACGCTTCTGCAAGAGAATTAGGTAGACGAGTCTTTGACACCGGTGTGTCGAGCATTTGGAGATGTTGCGGGCGGAGGGCATGCATGTGTTCAAGAAGGAGGAGAGGCTGGGCAGTGGTGGCAAGGAGGCGGGCAAGCTTTGGCAATAAAATAGTTTTAATAGCAACATTGAAAGAAGTCCAGATGGGAGATATTTGTGAGGTAACGATATCGGTAAAAAGATAGAGTGCTTCAGAGGTGTGGGGTTGACCAAGACCAATAAGGCGACCGAAGCTGACAGACCAGCGCTCAAGTTGGGATATGACATCGCGAAGAGACGCGGTCCAGTTAACGATACCTTTGGCGAATTGTTGTACAAATTCTCTGCACACATGGACTCGCTAATACATGCGTGAGTATTATACGTGCATAAGAAAGAAAAGGACGAACTTTCTCCAGCGTCTCGAGCTGACCCTGATCATCGTTGCTCCCGCTTCTATGTCTAAGGCCTTTAATACTCTTCAGGCGGACAGGAGCTGGATGCTTTCCATCCAGGAGGTTCTTGACAACCTCCAACCGTCGTCGGCCTTCATTAACACCTCGGGCTACTTCTTCGACCTTATCACGTGCTTCTCGCAACTTGTCCTTGGCTTCACCAGGCTCGGTGTCATCCATGATTGCTGCGAGGAGGAGGGGATATTTGAGAAGGCGTTGAACCGGTTTGATTAATAACGATGGTAGGTCCCACGCGTGGGTAAACGACTGGGCAAGGGTATGTGTCTGAGCCAGGTATGCAGTGAGGGCCGGAGTCTGCGGAAGCGCATTAAGGTGGGCAACAGCAGATGGGTGTCGGGTGATATACGTTGTATAAGGTGGTTTCATATGGGGAATCTAATCCGCGGTGAGAAGGTACACGAGAAGTAGAGAGAAAGCGTACCATGTTGAGAAAGAGTTCTGCTACATGATCCTGGCCATTACCATCTTGATCGAGAACACCACGTAGTGCCTGTTCGAGTTTGTCACAAAATACCTCCGAAAACACGGCGAGTTCTTCGACGTTGCCAAATATAATCTTGGTATCTTCCTTGGTCATGGGAGCTACCTGCGGTGCTGGCGGTGGACATGGCATTGACTCTGACGAGGTGAGGAACGGTGCAGGTTGACCGAGTGCCAGAGGTATGTGGATATCTCGAATCAAGGCAAGGTCAGAGGCATAGGCACGTTCAGAGGAAAGCAGTTCAATGAGAGCATGCTTGCGCTTCGACAAGGCAGTATTTGGGGCGATAACGGGAGCATCTAGAGGTGGTCGTGGTGTGGGACGTAGTGGAGAACGAGCAGGAACCGGCGGAGACGAAGGAGGGTCCGGAGGAGGAGGAAGGATAGCGATTCGTCGAGATCTTGCAGACGTTGGAGAAGGAGGTGAGGGGGGGGAGACTGAGTGAATTGATGGAGGACCTGCATGGACGGAAGATGCAACGGTGATCATGATAGACAAGAGACAAGAGACCACGAGCAGGACCGTGTCCAGGTCGGCCGGCGCAATGTGCCAGTCACATGCATGTCACACTAATTACAGCATCCTTATTTAACCGAGCGAATATTATCACTTTTCTATAGGGCGCCACCTTGTGAAATCACCACGAATCACCACATCGGTATAATAACTGCGACCGGCCCCGTGAGATCTCCCTTTGGTGTCTGCAAATCAACTTGAACTTGTTGCAGACCCCATTCACAACATGGTCTTCATTCCTGCTAAGTTGTGCTCACGGTGATCAGCCGTGCAGGTCATTGTACTTTCATTGCCCACGCGAGACACAAAGGCACTTGCCAATCGTGGAGCTGCACCATTCGAATTTTCATGGCAGGGTCAACGTTGAACAGGAGTTTTTCGCCGATCATCACCGTCGGTTCAACCCTTTGTCAAGCACGGCTGGCACTGTATCCCGAGAACAACGATGAGCGCGTTTCGGCTCTTACCAGACGCACCACTTGGCGTCGAACTGGTGACCTCTTGTATATCCCGCAATCAGGTGTTGACAAGGACAGCTTGCTCTGGATGAGGTGTCATACCGCCCACTTGCTCATGATCTGATCACACTGGCACCACGGACGCCTACGGCAACTTGAGCTGTGGCACTGTTGACCTTACAAAAGTTCAGGGCTATGGCGATGATACCAGATTGCTACGCGGCTAAAGGAGATCTAAATTTGTATTTCACCGAGATCCATTTCGAAATTATCGTCCGATGCCTAATCCGATGCCGCCAGGAACGAGCAAGTTCTGCGGACAGACGTTATCTACGACGCTTCTCAAACTGTCATACGTAGTCAGTGTCAATGATCACCATTCGTCTTTTTCCGTTTGGTAGCTTAAGGCTCTGTCCCCTCCAATTGGAGCGTGTCGCATGGCCCCGCGATAGCAATCGCCTCCGCCCCGGTAGACAATTCCCACTCCTCACTAATTCGAAGCATGTCGATATCTTGGACATGTTTCAGTGTGTCTTCTCGCCCTCAGACCTACGGGTATGTCCAGGGTGTTCGTACCGCCTTGGGCTGAAAGCGCGCTGAATTTGTCCGTGCCGTGTTGAGATGCACGTATATGCAAAATAGATACATGTTTGGTCTAAAACAATACCAAAGTAGCAAGGAAATGAGTAAACAGTGAGACATACGGCTACTGATCCATCGCCTTGAGCACTATGAAAGTCACGTGACGAACAGAAATACTCTTCGTTCCCAATGATTGCTGCTAGTGGGGCATTATAGTCTGAATGACAAGCAAAAAAAGCAGACCCGCTGCCTATTTTGCTATATTGTTACAACGTAGCCTGGATGGACAACATTAGTACCATGCCCATTCACTCATGAATATCAGGACCGGAATTGGATGTGCAAAATATGCTAGAACTCTTTTATTAATTGCTGTATACCTTCATTGCACGCAATGGAGTGTTGGAGAGGAACCCCCAGGTTAAATAAATTACGAAATACAGCAAAAGTGATCAGATTTCAACTCCCATATATACGAAGAGAACACGCTGCAGAACAAAGTCGAGAGATCTACAGACATTCAAGTGAAAAGGATATCAATCAGTGAAATCCGAACACACCAGATTGTATAGCAACAAATGCAGGGTTTCATGTACGTAAAATTTCTGTGTCGAACTTAAACCTGCCAGTGGCTGCCAGTCGTTGTATGAGTACGTCTCCATATGCGGTGACGGGTGTTAAAACCCCGCCTTGCTTTGCGAGGGGAGTGAGCTTGGAGGTATCTAGCAAAGCAATCGCACATTCCGCCAACATCACTGGAATGAAAGAATGTGTTAAGCATTGAATACTGTGATTATGCAGTGTGAATGGGGGGAATGGATGTCCATCAGAAGAATTACAGAGAACCGTGGACGGGACATCACTAATACAGAGGGGGATAGCCAATGAAAAATGAAAATCAGACAGCTTACCTGTGGTACATAAGTACCCCGGGTCGCCCCGTATTCTGATCACTGTCTTTGCAATGGTTTTAGGGTGCGTAATAGTTGGAACAGAAGAAGTAACGTTAGTAGTCTTGAGAAAGCCTTTTTCCATAGTCCTGAATACAAATTCGTGAGCACCGGTAATATTGAATGCCAACCACGTTAAGAATCTAAAAGGGCTCACTGTTCAGATGGACCATATACACGGTCGGCTACAAGACGCTTGAAAAACCACCGACCCTGCGAAGTACAACTGACATGTTAGTGCAACTCTTGATTGATTTAAGCATATCTCACGATTTTCGATACACCTAAGCAGGCCCCAATCGCAAAGGCAGTGAAACTCATAATTATCCCCAAGAATCGAGTTGGCGTGACGAGAAATTCCTCGTAGCTGAATTCTGGACCATACCTCAAAGATTGCATTGAAGGATTCACCTCCAGGAGACCTCGTGTTCGATAAACTATGCTTCGGTTGGGAAACGAAGTCAAGGAGAATCCCCCAACGATACGTGGGATGACGTGAGGAATCGAATACAAACTTTTGATTGGGGGAGACGCAGCGCCTGATGCAGGGCTGAGGAAGTGATCTTGCGACGACGCGATATGTTTCTCTCGGGAAAATTTTTCGAAGTAGGTGTACAAGGTCGTTAACGTTCCACCTGAAATCCCTGCTTTCATCCTGTGAGCAGTGACGCTTCTGGCGGTCTCCACGTCTGGTCCTAGACTCTCCTTTAGCGTTCGGACGGAAAGGTAAGCTGCAAGATCCGATGGAATAGAGTCAAATCCACAGCTGGGTACGATGATAGCATGTGTTTTTGATGCCAAATAATCGAATCTAGAACGTGACAACTGATGAGACACTGCTACACAACTCGGCAATGGTTTTGGTTCACTGGTTGATTATATCTCTTATCCAAAGGGTTTCTCCTACAACAGGGTGATTTCGACGGTGAACAAAGAGACACTTCATTTGAGTATTAGATATATAAAAAAACGGACCTGTTATGTCGACATAATGGATCCCGTTCCGCGCACAGGCTCTGTAGAGAACGTCAGTCACAATTCCAGCACATTTCTGGAAAAGTACATACGCTACAACAGGTGTGCCCCAAAGACAATACGGACCCACTGTATTGATGACTACTTTTGCAGATTTTACAACAGTCTCAACTTCATCAACATTGCTGACATCCAGATTCAAAAGCGGGATTTGCGCGCTCAAATCCAGCTCTGCAGCAAGCTTGTCCAACTTGGAACGCGATCTAGCAGCAAGTGCAAATGTGAAGGATTCGCGGTCACGATGGTTGTTGAGATGTTTCGTCACGAGCCGACCCGTGAAACCTGCCAGTGCGAGACGGTGAGGCAAAGAGAAACTAGTTCTGACAGTAAAGTATACCAGTTGCACCAATTACAAGTATATCTGTCTTGCTAGACATTGCTTGTCGATCGTTTTTATAGTTGGCTGGTGTGTGGCACAGTTGAAGATGAAGTCAAAGACGCCGTTAAAACCTCTAGTGAGGTCTAGTCGCCACTAGCCACATGGAGACAAGAGGTTAATCGGAATGATACAGAGGGCACATGCAGTAACTTCAGTATAGTAGATAACTTCGAGCACGTATATAAGTGTTCCTGACATTGTCCATCGTTATTACAGATGTTCACCAATCGTCAGAGGAACCTCCGGGGAGCTCCACTCATCCCCAAACACTCTCGTTAACGCCCTTTCCATTGTTAACACTCTCGTCAACCTGCATGGCTCTTTCGGTACGCCCACTTGCGTCACCCACTCCCATGGCCACATCCACCGCCATTTTCCGAGCCATAAATCCACCATAGCCGCCCGTTCAACTTCCGATCCCATAAAAAATACATAATAATACGAAGGGTCCAAGCACTGGCCGAGTGGAGTCTCCAGTTGTAACTTGGGAGGTGGGTTGGAGACATTGTATGGGGAAAAGGAAGGGGAATTAGCGAGGAGCGCCGTGGCTGCAGGCGCATCGGGATCCGAGAGCCAGACGCCGAGGAAACGGGAAGGATAAAGGAAGAAAAGTGCGTTGATAAGTGACTGGTCTTTACCAACAAAAAGTCCCTTCTCGATCCAGTAGTCATGGTAAGCAAAGTAGAGGTCATACCATGGAGTAATGGCCTCAGACATCCCCCCGAAGAATGAACTTCTACTGAAGCGGTTGTTTATAGGGCCCATCCCTTCATTCCACAAATTCATACTGGGATCGGGTATCCCTTCCAAAGGGAAGAACATGAGGTTCAAGGCGTTCGTTCCGCTCTCCTTGACACCTTCCATCCATATTTCATCCACCCTGTCAGAAGCAGGCCAATGATGCCACACATGCTCATGACGAAAAGAAATCGCGTCCACCCAGAATGCGTACTTGAAATCGGTACCAATATCGGAACGTGCATTATTGAGACCTTCCTTCAGAAAATAAGGCTTAGACGCTAAGACCGCATAATCCTCTAAAGAATGGCGATACGCCTCCCTGTCTCTCGCTTTCATGCGCTCATAGTCTCTCCTACGGTTCTGCAACGGCGGAATATGGAATGGCGATGAAAAAGTAGTGTTGACACGGATAGGTAGGTCGCCGCGGATTTGACGAATCATGGGCTCCAAGTCCTCTCGTGTGAAAAAATAGACCTCTGTCGTGATATGCGAGAGGAAGAGGGAAAGCCATTGTTCGTAATCCCGCATGGAATGCCTTGAATTAGCTGAGGGATAGAAGCCTGAAACTAGGAGGATATGCGTGTCATTCGTAGATGAACCATCAGGAGATGATTGTTGAGAATCAGTTTTAGGAATCGATAATGAATCATCAAGAGGCGGCACGGCCGAGATGGGCGTTCGAGTGAATCGCAGAGAATTATGGAGGTCAAAGGTGCGGTAAATCAAGAGGACTGCTGGGATAATAAATATGAGCAGAGATAACGGGTTCCTTCGTGGGAACCTCAAGATAGCAGGGGTACACCCCATAGAACGCGAGGCCATGTTGAGGTTCGAAGCCCTGCCCAAGAGTACATCTGAAATTACCCCGGCGCTTATATTACGTAAGTAATCAATCTCAAACATGGGGTCCGTCTGAATGATTCCCTCTACGAAAAAACACCTCTCACTCACCATATCCGACCCCCTCATGTACATGCTTGAATATAAATGTTACAAAGTGCCAACTGTAATGATGAACTTGAAGCTTGAAGCTCTAACACGTATAGCCTAGCTCATCTCTCTATGATGTTTGTTCTATCTTATGTCTCTGATGTCTATACTAACAACTATATATAATTTTTTTTGTAGCAGCTGTTCGGTGTTATCCTTTAATATTCAACATTCAATAACATGTTGAATATTCGCAGAAAGTTTCCCGGCTGTTTGCCTACCATCGGATGTGCTAAATACGACCCCCTAGTGGAGTGGAGACAGCCCTATTCATATGCATGTTCCCCCCTGCTCTCTCTCACACGTCTTTTGTGCATGATCTGGTATTTTCGTATACTAAATGGTTCTTTCGCATATATAGCAAACATACAACATCATTGATACGTGATGCGTCCTGGCCCTTGCAAGTGCTCCTCTTTCCTCATTACTCTTTCTTGTCGCTGTGGTTTTGACTTTTATAGTTTTCACCTTTCCAATCATTGAACCTTCTAGATTGCAACAATCATCCTCGTGGGTCAAGTTGATATAGCGGCATATGGTACTGTCACTAAAGCCTTTCAAGTTTCATCTTTACCGGAATGATTTCAATTGACTATGGTACGATCTGTAGTCGTTCGTTCATCAATGAGCTGTCTGTAGCCATTGATTGAACATCCCGCCACTCGGATACTTTCCTATTACATCTTAAGATAATGGGCTTACCGTACCAAACGTGCGAGGGTGACCAGTGGATCCTTGGTCGCGCGAAGCACTAGAGTATATTCTTCCCATCTAGGCAATCCTGTCTTCGGGTAGTGCGAAAGCGTATCCTGACCATGGATCCCAGACCAGTTTACAAGTGTGCCAAAGTTGGTTAAAGTTGAGATGGAGGCTACATATTCCGCTCATGCCATTTGATTCCACCATAACGTCATTGAGAATCCTCCGAATGGGCCGGATCTCCTGCTCAATCTTTCGGGTAATGAAATGAAACGCTGGATGAAAAATACGAGAGCGGTTGCCGGGGAGTCCGAAAAGTCATGGGTAGGTTAAAACCGGATTTGACCTAGGGTCTACAGTGATATCGACAGAAACCGTCGATCAAGCATGAGCCTCAAGATACAGTATGTCAGTTACAACTAGGGGCCGCAATAGGTTCGAAGTAAATTCGCGCTTTCGAAATTACATCTGTTGTGTCAGCAGACAGAGAGGTAGTCAAGGCTTCATCTTTGTAGAGATATATCATAGACGGAAATGTCACTCAGCCACCAAGTACTCAATCGTGGGGTCCGTTGTAGTACTCGATCCCCAGCCAGTAGGAGTCCTGTAAGAGGGACCACAAAACAATAGAAAGAAGTTAGCGGGAAAATGGAGAAGTCTAAAGATCACAAAGAAAGAGGATAACAATATGCCGCACCTAGATTCGAGGCGGGAGACCTGAGATAGGAGTCATATAACCCGATACTCGGGTCGAGGCCTGTACACGTATAGCATCGTAAAGCATACCGCGTGAGCGCATCAATTCATCGGCAATTTAGAAATTCTCACGAGGTTTCAATTCATTTGATCGAACCGGTGTTCGCTTCCGAGGCGACACCGAATAGAGTCGATGTCTGTTTTTGGTGTTGGAGTTGCTCATGGCTATCTCAGGCTGTGAAGTAATTCCTCGGGATATATTGTCAGTCTATATACCAATGCAAAATTGGGTCAATACTTACCTAGTGTCTCGACTTCCTCTTATCGACGTAACCTGTTATTATGCCCAGAGGGGGGGGGGTACCTTGAATTTGTGGAGTTACGCCATGTGATATTCAGTTTAATGACTTTGGTGAACGCCGGATATTAAAAAAAAGTGAAAACTATTGTAGACAGGCCTCCTGAAGGTGCCGCGAACGAAAATTATGTATAGAGAACATACATACCTGCATACAGACGATTATCTCCACTGTTTCGAGTGGTATGTCGCTCTGAGACCCGGGTTCCTCGGCTCAGGGTCGGAAACGTAGTTCTCATATCAATTCCAAGAGCACATGGTGAGACCATCCGAAAATCTGATGTGACATATTCGATGTACATGTGGCCCAGGGGACGACGGGCTATGTGCACACTTCGACTGGTTTCTCGGGACTCGAGTTGCTGTAACATCTCACCTACCTTCGGACTCATGTTGCCCTGATACACCAGTCTAAGTCATCGCTATAATATCACGGCACCTTGGCACACCCGGGATGTCTGTGTATCGAACAATCGATTGTGATTCACGCGCCGTTTGTGGAGAAAATTGTAGGATATCATGGGTATGCCCAGGAAGTAAATGGCTTTAAACGACAAGGCTGGTCGTAAAAACCTCGGGCGGTGAGTGTTGTCTGCTGTGGACGTCAGTCTCATCTCAAAAGGATCGGTCCGGACACGACACTTGGGAAATTGCAGCAGCCATGTCCCACAAAATACTGGTAGCATCCTACGCAACTAACATAACTACTCTATCTTTTGACACCACAGTGTCCCCCCCTACATTGTCCGTGGTTTCGTCTCTGGAAATAGGGTACCATCCATCCTGGATTACCTCGCACAAAACTGATACATCTGTGGTGTTCACGGCGAATGAACAGACTGATGGTGTGGTTAAGGCTCTGAAATTTGACCTGAGGACTGGTGAAGGCAAAGTTATTGCCGAAGCAAACAGTGGCGGTGCCGACCCATGTCATTTGTGTATAGCTGGAGACGATTTGATTACAGCGAATGTGAGTCCTTGCAAGGAGTTCCGAAATCTACAGCTTAAAGGTCATTCATAGTATTCTGGAGGCACTGTGGGTATCCTCCCTCTCTCGTCTTCCGCGCCATATCTCCCGCCAAAACCTTCTCAAGTAATATCCTTCACTGGATTGGGTCCCATTGCGTCCCGTCAAGAAGCCTCACACCCACACCAGGTTTTAGTTCATCCTACTCGCAAGGAGGTACTCATTCCTGACCTGGGAGTCGATAAAATATGGAGACTGGAGAAGAATGAGGATGAATGGCTGGTCAAAGATCACGTCCAGATGCACCTTGGCGGGGGACCGAGGCACGGGGTGATACTTGGTAAGTATGCAACGTCACCGAAAATTGTCAGGATCTCAATGAAGTTACCTAGGCGAAACTCTCTATGCTCTTTTAGAGCTGTCGAACACACTCACTTCACACAAACTCCCACCACTTCCTGAACAGCCTGTCGCACTTGACGTAGCTAGCACTTATTTTGATCCCCCAAAGAACCCAACCGATATCGACCCTCCTCCCCTTTGCGCTGAAGTGTTGAGCACCAACGTCTCGGCTGCATGCCCTACACCGTATTTATATGTCACAAACCGAAACGACCCTAGCTCAGAAGGAGACATCCTGTCAATCTTTGAAACCGGAGATGAAGGCTCAATCAAACTGATCAAAGAGATTCGCACGGGACTAAATCACCTGCGTGGCATCGCTTTTGACGAGGGTGGCCGATACCTCATTGCTGGCGGAACATTTGGAGGCGGCGTCAAGATGTTCGAAATTGCAGATGGGGGTAAAGATCTTAAGGAGATTGCGCATGTGAAAGATGTGGCGAATCCGACGGGTTTTCACTGGTTGCCGATTGCATAAATGCAACCTAAAGCTACCATGTAGACAGTGGGTGAGGGATGTATCATAGCTTGACAAGGTCCGTGGGTCTACTACCCACCGCCAAGAACACGCTAAATACTGCGACTTACAGATCCAGAGGGTAATATGATCAATGGAAAGGTATGTGGATGCCCCCTGCCAGGGCATGAGGAACACTGACAGTATGCCCTCGCTCCAATTGAATGAAAGATGAGGTGCTTTGAAGTTATATTTGCCTGGGAACGAGGGCCAGTGGTAGAACATATCGGTGGTAGTTCGATCACGACTGAAAGTATCGGTGCACCTTGAAATGCGGCAATAACAGCACAATGACAAACAGATGGTAATTGGAAAAGCCCAAGAAACTAGCGGCCCTGACACCAAAGGATTAAATGAATCCACCAATTTGCTCCTGATGCAATGAGAAGGGCCAAAAAGCCGCTCAAGCCTTGATTTGCGAGCTGGTCGTCAGCCTACACCGGCAAAGATTCTGAGGAAGGAACCCGTGTGTCCTTATTGAAATGGCTTCAACTGCACCGGAAATGTGAGGAGCTTGAGCCCGGATATACCACAATTTCGCCGAAGTCGGTTCGCCTCGGGGATAGCATGAATTGAACCTATATGGAGAAATTCTGCATGGCCACGCGTGACCAAACAGGAAGTAGATTTGCCGGCGGGCTTCTGTGCAGGCGGATAGTATGCACCCGACCGGGTGACGAGGTGCCAAATGCAAAGGAGTGATGAGCCGTGTAAGCGAAGCATCCCATGGGCAGTAGGAAGCCGTGATCGTCCAAACAGACTTCCAGGTATGGGGACGTGGGATGCATGTGATGATCAAAGTAGGACAGCGCAGACGAAGTGCTTTGTGAGCCGCTTCCACCGTCGACTATATATACAGTGCAGGAATTGGTCTTCTGGCTGGGAAGAACATGATAAAATGACGTAGGTGGTTGTGGGAGAACACTGATTTTTGCTTAAAATTTCTCAAAGGAGACACAGATGAGTGGTAAGCACTTTCTCACAGTTTTCCAAACCAGGAAACTTAGGATGAACTAATCGTATAAGACCCCGAGCAACTCCCATGTTCAGAAGCCGTGTGATAACATGGGGGTCTGCCCCGTATATGAAAAGAGTGTATGTGCACACAAGTAGGCAGTCCGGTGTTTGTGTGAGGTGAAGAATGCTAGCTTGAATTCCCCGGGCGTACCAAAAGCTTGGCAACTATATATACCGGTGTTTCTGGGGGATTGTACACACAAGGACCCCTTGACTGGGCGGGTGTCAGCAACTACACACCGGCGATTGTCCTCGTACCCAGAATGACGCCAGCACCGCAAGCATCAAGGGAGACATTGGAAAGACAAATCTTGTGATAGGAAACAGGCCCAATCTGATAACCCATCATTCATGGCGTCTGCAATTGATCTCCAATCTGCGTGAGTCAATGGTCCTGAGGGCCACACCCAGCTCACGGTAATGCCTGTCCAAGCGTGGGTCGTCGTTGTATTTCTGCCTCGTGTTCGGCCTTGTTATCCCCAGGGAAGACACGGAGAGATCACGAACCGCCGCCACTTCTGGCATGGTCATCACCGGGCGTCTAAATGTGAACCTCCGACCCCATTGCACAACTCAACTCGTTGTGCTTATCCGGCTCCTGGCCCTTAAGAGTGGTGCCACGAGACGAAATCTTTATCCATTGCTGTGCTTGCTGTGCTCTTCTGTGCTCTTATAAACGACAAGGGCCCTACGTCCTGAACCTGCCATTCCAAGTTTCGACCGCCACCGTCTCTCGTCCCATTTACATCTTAATCTACATTAATCTAGCTCATAATGCTTACCCATCTTCATCCAGCCCTGAGCGAACTCTCTCCCCTCGTCCGAAGCGTCTTGGACCTCTGCACCGGCTTCACCCTTGTCCTCGTTCTCCGTTCGCTATACAACGCCTGTTCTCGATGGCGTCTAATCCGTGCCCATTCCTCAAAGCTTGCATCTCCTGCACCCGTCTTACAATTACGTGATGTCCCCGGCCCTAGTCCTCCCAGCTGGTTGTGGGGTAGCGAGTGGGAAATGTACAATACCGCACCGGGGCAGAAATACCTTGAGTGGTACAACCGGTTTGGAAGAATCGTCAAGTTTAAGGGTGTACTTGGCGTAAGTTTGCAGATAGCTCTTCACCCTCCATTACTTACACGCATACATAAGTCTACTTTCCTCTCCTTAGCCGACCCATTGGCGATACACCATATCTTGAGCCATCAACATTGTTATGAATTCCCAAAACCTGACGGGGAGCGTCAGTTTTTCTTGACCCTTCTGGGCAAAGGCATGATCTGGGCCGAAGGCGAGGCACATTTACGCCAACGTAGAATTCTCAGCCCAGCTTTCAGGTATGCGTAACTTCTATATTCATGAATTTGTTTTTAATTCTTCATTGCTCTCAGTCAAGACGCACTGCGTGCTCTTTCTCCAATATTTCTTGATAGCGCAAATAAGACCGCTCAAGCCTGGAATGCACTTCTTGAAGCCACAACAAGAGACAATGTCGAGATTGATGTGCAGAAGTGGGCGAACCATATCTCGTATGGCTAATTTCTATATAATAAGCCAGCAACACTAAATACACCCTAGACTTGACACAATCGGACTGGCAGGTTTCGCGTTCGACTTCCAGTGTCTTGACCCGTCTAAACCTCAACACCCGCTCGCACGTACTCTCGATGGACTCACCGACAGTAGCGGCACGCATTCTTTCTCTGCTTTCCTGGTTCATGCATTTATCTGGGCATTCCCTGCAATCCTGCGCATACCCTCCAAACGTCAGCAGGCCCTCACCAAGAGCCGACGTATGCTTGGTGAAATCACGGACAAAGTTTGGAATGAGCGGAAAATGGTTGGCCTGGACAATCAAGATACTGGGAAGAGCATCATGGAACTTCTCCTCCGGGCGGAACGTCCTGGCGCCGCAAATAATCTCAGCCAGCAAGAGATCGCAGCCGAGGTGAGTTCCACAGTTAATCACCCAGTGTTTTTCTCACCATAACCATTAGATGATGACGTTGATTTTCGCCGGATATGAGACCACCGCCACTGTCATTGCATGGGCGCTCCACGAGCTTGCCTTGAGTCCAAGACATCAGGAGAAGCTCCGGGAAGAAGTGTCCGCATCAGGCTCTGAACCGACTTTTGAGGAGCTTTATAGCGGACTTCCTTTCCTCGATGCGGTCGTTAACGAGACACTTCGCTTACGTCCCGTAGTCTCCCAAGTGCACCGCGAAGCTTCGAAGGACACTCTAGTACCCCTTACACCTCTCCCGCATTCCTCCAAGCATCAGCAGCCCGGCCTGTCTCCTGTTCAATCGACACACCTCTTTATCCCTAAAGGAACTATTATTCTGTTCCCAGTGAATGTGATGCAATCTGCGGAGGATGTTTGGGGTGCAGATGCACACGTGTGGAATCCGGATCGGTGGTCAGATATCAAGGAAAAGGAAGCGCGAGAAAAGCGGTCGGATTGGCGGAGAGAAATTTTGGCTTTTAGTGCTGGGTGGGCTTCAGTGAATTTTTTCTGGCCTAGATATATTTACTGACTTATGTGGTTTGGGTTTTAGTGCTCGTGGATGTATAGGTCGCAAGTTTGCGATGATGGAGATCAAGGCTGTTCTTGCAACGTTAATACGCCAATTCACGTTTGCTCCCGCAGAAGAGATCGAGCCGCTCTTGAGCTTCGTCGTACGCCCGAGGGTAAAGGGAGCGCATAAGAGTTCACTGCCACTGAAAGTCAGCAAGGTTGTATTTTGAGAACGGGAAAATGAGGTGTCTTTGAAGTCATATCGATCATTCTAGCTTACCCAGCTTACCCATCTTACATCATTTATTCGCTTTGAGCTGTATCCTTAGCAGTGGCCCCTCTTTTGCCAACATTTTATAATGAAAATAATAATATTTTCGAACAGCAATTATATGGGCAACTTACGAGTGAAACCACCTACCCA
>QLPI01052949.1:0-11119 GCA_003314275.1 Chroogomphus rutilus
AAGGCCAAAGATACTATGGCCACATAATCAAAAAATAACAAGTAACCTTGATACTGCAAGGCCCTAGGGATTGTAGTGGCCCTATATGCTTACACTAAATACTGTTTCCTCCAGTCATTCAAAAAACTCATTAGTAAGGTAGAGGACAAACAGTTTCTGCTATGGTCATGTGATGTGACCATGTCATGGTCATGGCACAAAAATTTTCATTGTTGTTTGAAAAAAAATTGTATTCTGTTATAGAAGATGGCAATTTTTTTTGGAAAAAATGATTGTACTACACTATACAATATAAGCCTTGTCCAACTCAGCTAGAATAGTATCTGGCATGTTGCCAGATCCTTATGTAAAATAGTGGATATGACACTTGAGTCACGTGACCTTAGTGGAATCCATATATCATCTACCTTATCTGTGGGAATGTCTTTCTATATATGGAATATTTCCTTATATGGGTGATTATGTCAGCACAAAATTTTGTAACCAAAAAAAAATTGACAGTGTCAGACTGCTTAAAAATGTGATTATGAATTTTGGGAAGATGTTTAAGAGTTTGGATATACTACATTTGCAATAGTGATTTTTTTCAAAAAGTAAAACTGTGAAAGGCAACAAATTCCCACAGTAATGTGCTCTTCCAACTGGGCCAAAAGGCCACTATGCCAGGTTATCTGGCATTAGTCTGTGGTCACTATTTAAACAGCAACTTGTTACATATATTCACCAACTGTCAAGTGCATGTACCGAATATCCGGTAATTCGGCAGTACCGACCAAGAAAATTGGACTACATCCATGCCCCATGTCCAAGCCACATACCAGTTACTTGGTACACCGGTTTCAGCTCGACTCACCTACTATCCACATTCTTTACCCATCTTTCATTCACCTTACCTCAATCATCATCCATTAATCCTATCACATCCACTCCTCATTCCTCAACCCACCTCACCTCGGGACTTCCTGTCCTTGTATTATCCTCAGCCATGGCTCCATTGTTTTATAGTCAACCACTCCCTATTGTCCTATCCTTGGTCATGTTTCTATTATTCTATCTTTTATTGTTCTATCCCCGTTTCCATTCCTTCATTCTAATTTTACTCGTTATGGACAATAACCACATGCTCTGCATACCTTGTTGTCTCACATTCCTTATTCCACATGTCGCTCTCTAAACCTATATAAGTAGGGCATGTATGTACATATTTCCTCATTCTGGGTATCAACTAGGCTTAGGCCCTTCTACCTTCTTCTCCTCTGTTAAGTCCTCTACTCAGGCTGGCATCATCAGCATCCTCCTGAGTACCCTGTCTGTTGCAAATTAGTGGCATGCACGGAAGAGTAGGGCGCAACACACGAGTACATTGAAGCCAAAGCCACTACTCCTGGCCTGTAGGACTTGGCTGCTCCTGTCCGACATCTCAGCAGTCCCGAAGTTCATCAGTACCCGCGGCTTGACACCAACTATTGCAATGGTATATAACAGTACCTTCCCCTTAGGTACTGAGCCCTCAAGGTGCCACAGTGATGATATCTTGAATTTGTTGCCTTTCACAGTATGCCAGGTTATCTGGCATTAGTCTGTGAACACTATTTAAACAGCAACTTGTTACATATATTCACCAACCATTGCAATGGTATGTAACAAAAACCAAGACCATGTACATATAGTTCTATACCATTGATCTGTGGTCTCAGAATAATTTTTTTGTCAATGTTGCCAGATCCTTGTGTGAAATGGTAGAATGTGACATTTGAGTTACATGACTATAGCGGAAACTGTTTGTCTTCTACCTTACTTAATTTGACTCCATACCTTCTATTCTTCTAAAATCATTTGATGGATCTACTAACTCAACCATCACCTAGTCTACAACTCTTCTAATTCATTTTTCTAAAGGCAAACTTTAGACTGTTACCTTCTATATAACTTCATTAGATAGTAGCTACTCAGCTTCAACTAACTCACCTGCTATCATCCATTAATTGCTAGATATTAGATACAATTACCTTTAAGACCATGGAGCTAACTCTTGTGCCAACCCCTCTAGTTACTATATAGTCCATAGTACCCTACTTCATTGTAATACTTTGCCTAACCCTCCAAAGTTAATAGCATCTCAGATAGCTCTAGTGAATTCTACCACCTTTGTGTATACTAAAAGGATCCAGGAATTTCAACTTAACCTCACTGACCTCAATAAGTTTGCTTGAGGCTCAACCTTGGTTAATACATTTAAGTTCTGGAAGGAATCAATTAGCATATTCTAGAGCATTGTTATAACTTTGCTAAAGTGTTTAACAAAGTTCATACTAATCCATTGGCTCCTTACACATATTATAACCTCAAGATCAACCTCAAAGATAGAACTTGGCCCTTGGCTCCATCTATGTACTATCAGTCTCAGAGCTTTAACCATTCAGAGACTTCCTAGATAAACATATTAACATTGGATTCATCTACTTATCTGACTCATCACATGGAGCACCTGTGATGTTTATACAGAAGATGGACAACATCCTGTGCCTTTGTGTAGACTTCTATGATTTCTACAGAATTACTAAAAAGGATTATTACCCACTTTTACTAACATCACACTTTTACAATGCCCTTAAGAAAGCTTGGATTTATACCAAAACTAACATCCAGTATACTTATCACAATATTAAAGAAGGAGATGAATTGAAAATAACTCTTAATTATCAAGGGGATTGAGCCTATGGAAACTCATAAAAACATCTATAATTTCACCTATCAAAGTGTGGACCCACAATATACAACAACCTTGGTGCCCAAGTCGCTCTGTGGACCCGACTGTCCGTTCCCCTTTGAGGTAACTAGCGTAGTGGTGTAGTCTAAGATAGATCTTACCCATCGTTATTCTTCTCTATTGATATCTGTTTCTTGGGAACCAGTCAGCCAGAATATAATAGAGATGTGAGCACAGGAGTGGACGTGAAATGGATGATAATTGTGTGATAAATCTAGCCTACAAATGTGTAATATGTTGGGTGGGTTCGTATGCAAGGATATGACGATAGTGCGTATGTGGAAATGTGCGAGTCAAGAGAGGCAAAACACGAATACGAAATATGACGAAGAATTCAGAACAGAGGAATGCATAATGGTCGCTACAAGGCGAGTTTGGTTGTGACCTTCGAGCCATCCTGAACTGTGGTTTTGAATCCAAGCTGACGCATGACAGCAAGTAGTTCATTCTTTGGGATTGGCTTTGCGAGAGATGCTGCAAAGATGTTGCTCGCCGAACCAGCATCTTGTCCACTGTATGCACTAACAGCGATGATGGGTGTGCTGGTATTCTTGTTATTTGTGCTCTTGATATACTTAGCGGCCTGCTCGCCGTCCACGACCGGCATGTGCAGGTCCATAAGGATGCAGTCAAATTCTAACATACGATGAGAATGGGTGCAGGTTCCAGGTTATTTTATTTGACTCACTGATGTCTCCTAGAGCAACGCTGATGGCTTCTGCACCATCCGCAGCAAGTACGCAACGGCATCCCATCCGCGTCAAGACTGTCTCTAATATCTTTTGACTGATAGGATTATCCTCTGCAACTAGACAAGTGACGGCTCGATCACTGGCCGCATCAATGGACTTCTTGTCCTCTGACCCGAACGATGATAAAGGCGTCACAACGTCAAAATGACTTGGCAAGTTTCGTGGCCACACCTCTAAAGAATCGGACAAAGCCTGATCCACACTGGAAATTGAAGCTTTACGCAATCGACTAGGCATCGAATTCCTCCGTGAGTCTCCCTCTAATTGGCTCGCCTTAAACCGTTCTACGGCGCCATATTCAGATGGCCGCCGCAAATGATTCGTTCCAGTTCCTGGTGTCAATGGGGTGACCTGACTGGCCCGCGACGGTGACGAAGCGATAGAAGAAGCAGAAGTAGAGGGTGAGGGAGGTCCGGTGTTGATTACGGTGCTCTGTGATATGCTTTTTTAGTGATCAGGGTAAGCAAATAAAATATAAACGAACCCTGTCCATGCCGGTTACTACACTGGGTGGTTTTTTTATCCGCTGCGAAATACTCTTTCGACGATTAATTCCAGTTGCATCTAAACCAAGGACACTAGGTGACGCAAGTGGGAGCAAGAGGGGGGAAGCCTTGCTGTCCGGCTTAGACTCGGTCTTAAGCTTACGAATGACATCATCGTTGGCCTGCTTCAAAATGGGTACGTTTTTGTAGCTAAATGCACCAAAGTCGTCCGCGGCAGGTGAGTTGACACTATCTCGTCCCACAATTGCAACTGGGGGAGTTGTTGAGTGACCCAAATATTCAAAACCTGAAGTTTCGGGAAGGACTGGGCGGGGGGCGATCTCTTCATCATCCTGAAACAGTTGTGGAAGTACACCTCTTGGGTCAAAGTAGTCGGTGGACTCGGGATCAGTAACCTGAGGGATGAACTGCGCTTCTTGAGTTGTAACTTTGTCCCATTCTACCCCAGCAAAGAAAGGGTGTGCCTTAACCTCATCAGCTCCATTTACACCAAGTCGTTTTAAGGGATCTGTAACCATAAGCTTGGTCATGAAATCACGAGCCTTGTCGGAGTATTCAATCCAGTCTTCATGCCATTCGATATGACCTGAGAGGATGTTGGAGAAAACCTTTTCGGGAGTTTCAGCATGAAACGGAGGCAGACCATATAGGAATTCATAAGTAATGACACCCAAGGCCCACTATAGAGTCTCAGTAACGGGACAAACCAATCTTGGATCACTCACCCAGTCAACCGTAGGATCATCACCGCTAATCCCCAGAATACTCTCCGGGGCAAGATAATCGGGCGTTCCTACGAACTTTGGGTCCGCTGGTGGTGTACCCGTCCCAGAATGCGAGCGTAGGTCATTGGTCAAGTCAGTTGCAAATGATTGTAAAGGACTCTCGCCAAACCTTCCTCCACGCTTCCAGAACAAGCCAGAGTGGCTCTCAGACCCACTAGATTCGCTGACATCGTCAGCTGGGGATGGTCCCGATAAGTGAGAATTGCATGCTATGTGGGGGGCAGACTGGGAGTTCGTTCGCGAGTTGAAGTAGGAGTCTGTACCAAGTGTCATGGGGGAGGAGAAGTATGCCGAATCAATTGACGGCGGCCGTGATCCTGAGCTAGAGCGTGCTAACGAGCGTGCTGCGTTCACTCGTTCAATATGAAGGTGGCCATCTCGTGTTTGGCGATTCAGGAGACCAATGCGGCTCAGACCAAAATCGGTCAGTTTCAGGTGTCCGTGTTGATCGATAAGTAAATTATCAGGTTTGAGATCGCTGCGATTATTAGTTCAAATGTTGCAGAGTGTGAGTAACCACTGGGATACACACCGATGAACCACCCCGCGTTTATGGAGATACTCTAGACCTAAAACTACTTCGGCAATGTAATTTCTCGTCCACTCCTCCGGTAACGATCCTAATGACTTGATAAGGGCCGCACAGTCACCACCATTGAGGTACTCCATGACAAGGTATAAATAATCCTTGCTCTGAAATGTAAAGTAGAGTTTTGCCACAAAAGGACTTTCTGACTGTTTCATAAGGATCATCCGTTCGTGTTTGACATTGGTAATTTGATTCTTTGTGATCATGTCAGCCTTTTTAAGCACCTTGATCGCATAGTAGTCGCCTGTGGTTTTCTTTTTGGCTAGAAACACAGAACCAAATGCGCCTTTACTGATCGGCTTGATAATCTCGAAGTCTTTGTATGAAGGGGGCGTCGTGCGGGACGAAGGAGCCAAAGACGGAACACGGGGAGACAGCGGGCCAGTTGCCGATATAGGACTTAGTACATGGACAGTCGAATGTCGGCGAAGATGTGCATTACTCTCACGGGGTGAGATCATGGGTGAGAGCGGTGGCGTAAGTGTAACACGTGGCTCCAAGCTAAGGGCCTGAGCAGAGCGCCGTGTTCGAATTGTACGTCCACTGCCTTCGATATCAGGCAAAAGTGCGAAAGATGATGGTGGAGCAGTGATAGGCGCCGCAAGAGCAAGCGGAGAAGAAACAGACGAGGGTGTCGAAGACCGGGTAGCAAAGGTATTGCTCAAGCCTTGGTACGCAGCTTGCGACGCTGACTCGCGGACATAGGTGGGGATCGGGGAAGAGGATGCCATAGGTGTGGGCTCAGCATCCTGTCCGAAAGCATATTCGGAGGTGGAACTGGAACGTGAGCCATTGCTACCTTGGTCGATATCTCTCTCTGGCACTGATAAATCCTGCCCTGAGCCCTGATGCCGGCCTTGCTCATCCCCATTTTCACTCGAATGGCTCCTTTCACCTTCGTCCTCTTCATCTAATTTCGCCAGCTGCTCTTCGACACTTGCTTCCCAGACCCTCCGACTCATCTCAGAATAACGTATGTGATCTCTCATCCTTAAGACATTATCCACTTTTCCAAGCATGACTTTTTCGACGTCTTGGACAAGCCGTGTTAAGGCAGGATCTTCTGTGGCTGGCTTGTTCCAGTTGCGTACAAGCTCCACCTTACTAACGGAACTCGGACTGAGGAGTAGCTGTCGGTCCACAGGCTCCGCACTTTCCTCGTCCTTGAGTGCAGGTGCAGAAATTTCACTGGCGAGAGACAAGATGTCTTCGAGCTGCTCGAGCACACGCTGCTGCATCTTACGCACGCTAGCACGCTGCATGCGAGATGCCAGTGGCGGGCGAGATAATTGCGATGGAGATGCTGAGCCTGGGGAGGTGCTCGGGGAGAATATAGGCATACCACGATAATCGGGCACAGTCACTGGACTCGCACGATCAAGTGCTGTGGAAAGCTCACGCACGGTCGAGCGCAACTCCGCAATGGTCTCGTTGCAATCAGCAATATCTGCTTCGAAGCGGTGGACATCGTTGCAACTTTCGTTATGCTTCTCAAAGTACCATTGAGGGACATGGCATTCGCATATGCGACAAAGGATCAAAGCTGTGTTGATAGGGCGTTGAAAGGGGAACGGGTTGATGGACTGAGAACCAGGCATACGATGTGTATTGAAGGGGCGAAGAAGCTCTGTAGTGTTAGGATCTCTCCCAACTTCGCCAGGCTCGAGCTCGAGGTGCGGAACATATTCGACGCGGGGTTGTGAAATTGCTTTGAGAACCCAGATTGTGTGAGATGGAACCTCTTCTATAGCTTTGCCATTAAGGAGCATACCCTTTCCCTCCATCTCGCAGTACGTGGAACCAGCGACCTCCTCTTCTCTCTCACCTTCAGAGTCACTATCAGGCTCAACAAGAAGTTTAAATTGAACCTCCTTTGTATTCCCACTATCAGCCTGAAGTTCTCGACTAGCATCTTTGAAAACGCTCCAGCTGTCAGGGTGTAAATATCTCGCAAGTCCGTTTTGGAGGATGTCTTCAGAATCGGTTCTAAGAAACCAACTAAGAAAGAGATAGACATGAATAAACACCACTTACCCAACAACCGTTTCCCAGGCCTGGTTGACAGAAATCACCTGGTCGCCATCCAAGGCGAGGTCCAACACGATGCTTGTATATCGCGCAAAATCTGCGTTTTCACGCAGTGCCTCTGTCGCTTGCACCCTGGACGCTTCACTTTGAATCTTCGAAGAACGATTGTCACCATCATGCAAGCCAAGCAGTGGAGTGATGCCCTTTTGGAGCTCGTCCCTGGAGCGTCGTCCAGAGAGATTAGATGGTTTTGAAGGGGAGAAACGTGTTCGAAACTCCTCGCGAACCATTAGGGCTTTTGGATCCTGTCCTTTGTGATGAGGGTAATAAGCAGGTGCTGCCGCTGGAGTCTTCATTGTATCCACATCATCAGCTTCTGGTTTGAATACAAAAATGAAGGACTCGTCCTCCCCATCCTTCAGTTCAGTCCCATCGTTCTCGTCAGGAAAGTTCCAAAACTTGTTCTCAGCCTCCCACCACTCAACAACACGAGTCAGACTGGCAAGTGCAAGAAGGACTTGCATATGCCAACTACGGCCGGGCCAGTCAGGGTGCTCGTCCCATGCATTTCCAATGCTCCGAACTTTTGCTACAAGCCGGTGACAAGCCTTGGTTTGAGAGGTAAGTGTCGAAATGGAAGCCTCACAAATATCAGTAGCAATAGCGGTTAATTCATGCAAACTATTGAGAAAGGGGTCGGGAGCAGGCGGGTCGTCGAAGAATGCACGGGAGTGACGGCGATTTGAATGTGTAGATTGACTCAACGACTCGGGGTCACGGGGACGAGGAGACGTGGATGATGAGGCTGATCCTTGGGTCGATGTCTGTGTCGAAGTTTGGGAGTCAGAGATGAAGCTGCTCTGCAGAGGCTGTGAAGGGAGTGGTGAACGTGAACGAGAGGCAGAACGGGAACTTGGGGCGGACTGGGGAATATGTATAGAACGCGAAAGGCGACGGGAGACATGGGTTGCTGGCTGGGGTGGCCAAGCAGGAGGTAATATGGCTGTAGAAGAGACGGTAGGCGTTTTCCGGAGACTAACATCGGCAGATGTCCGAAGGAAAGCTGGAGGGAGTATAGATGGTCTACGGAGGGAAGCTGGACTAGATGAAACAGACGCTGTGATACAGAAGTTACCGAAAAGAGAGCTTGAAGTGTACGTGATAACTTACCCTGCCGACTATGCCGTCCCTCAAATTCAGCTTCGTACCCAGCATCATCGCTGGTCGTATCGTCCGCCTGACGGCGAAGCTGAGAGACCACAGATGAAAGTTCAGCAGGCTGGAGCTCAAACGCTTCCCGAAGTGATTGGGGTTGAGAGTCCTCAAGCTGCTTGCTACGAATCTGTTCCTCGATAAACTGGGTGATGTTGTTAGTGATCTTCTGGAGGGCGGCATCACATTCTTGTTTTGCAAGCTTCAGGCGGCGAGTAATATTCCTCTGCAAGAAAGTAAGCCGCTTGACAAGGTCTATAGTATAAGTGTTACCTTGACATGAGGCATATTCACAGTGTGGGCTCGAGAGGTTGTGGAAAGGGAGACAGGAAGAACATTATCCGGATTGAAGATGAGAGGAGACGGAGCCCCCCGTCGACTAGCTCCAACGCTTTGGGGAGAGCTTGAGTCTGACATGAGTAGTTCAGACACTTATTCAATAGTCAACACATCGGTGGTAAAGCGACTTGTAAACGCTGAGTACTAATTATGTAAATTATTACATAATTTAGCCATGTCTATGCTGTCTATTCGCTTCTTCACTCGTCCAAGGACACTTCTTCGAAAACTTCACTACTCAATACCCTCTCACATTGAGGAGTGGGCAGAGACCCCGCAAAAATCTATGAACGAACTGATCGATGTCGCAGCAAACACCCCAAGCACCGATCGAGGTAGTCCTGGGCTTTACTAGCTATTACCGCTCTCATACTCTACTAGAGAGCACTCCTACTGTTCAACAGCCCTACCAAATATTTGAGTCATGGCAACCCAATACTGTATGTATCCAGGTTCCCCCAGGGTGTGCAAAACGACTTACATCTGCAGTTCTACTCCCCATTGGACTTCCTCCGTTCACGACGCACTATAGCTAACAGACCCTTTCAGACTCCTCCCTCTGTCGGTCCAGGCGCCAGAGAATCGCTTTACAATGACGCTTTCAGGCAACTAAATGTCAACCCCGTTTCTGAAGCAAATAACCCAGCCCTACTGCGCGAATTTGTAACCAGGATGGGCAAGATACGTCCGAGGGGTCAGACAGGACTTAGCTGGCGCAGCCAGAGACTGGTTACACGGGCCATAAAACGTGCAAGACAGAAAGGCGTCTTCGGTATTATGAGCGGGGCGGCGCCAGGATACTTGGGGTGAAGCCATTGGAGTAGTTATTGATAGGTCACCTTTCTGCTATGTTATATTGGAAAGCCATTACAAAATAAGCTCGCAAGATATCTTATACCTTATGCCTTGTTTGATAATACGTATTTATTTGTTTTCCGAACTTCCGAGGGTCGCCTGATCACGTTAGTCCCCAGCCCCACACTTTATCTGAGGACCCCTTATTATGCAGCCTTTCGTCTTCTCGTGCCGATGACTAACTCTACACCGTACAGCTGCTTGATCTAGAGTATTATCTGAGGTGTTAGAACATACCGTTTCAGCCAAACCAAAAGGCGTAGCATAAGTTAACTTTCACAGCCAACAATATAGGCAGTCACACTTGGCGCCTCTTCAGCCATGTTACGTGAGCAAGTTACTTGTCCTTTGTCAACAGCATTACGCCCACTGGAGGCGTGTTCATTCTTTGTATTTGGATGTCGAGTCAACTCCTCTTGCTCATTTTGCCCATCTCTGAATCTTTTTGATAAATTTTTTTGCCAAGGAGGGGAGTCTGCTCACAGATACCTAGTCATAAATTATTTGGTCAGGGAATTTGGAGATGTGGACGGACACCTTAGCCACAACACACTACACCCATTTTCCCCTTAATCCCCATTTGAGTTTCTGGGTCACTGCCATGTGTTACAGATGCTGAAGGTCTTTCACCAGTCAAAGATGAGTTGGATCCCATGTGGCTTACAGGCTATGAGTTTACATAGGCTGTCTACAATTTTCTTTCCTTTTGGGTTTTTCATTTGTCCTTTCCCTGTTGAACTTCCCCAGCTTAGAGTTGCTTCAGTTGGGGTTGTTTTCATTCTTTTCATTTTCTTTCCGTTATCCTTTCCCTGTTGAACTTGGCCCTGGGTTGTATTAGGATCTGTTAGGGGATAGCCCATTTCAAATGCTAAACTGAGGCCAAATGGCTTAACCTAGAGACCCATTAGGCAATCCAAGGGCTCTAGAGACCTGAGACTTTGGCTCCTTTAGGACTTCTAGATGGCTGAAGGTACATCCCCAGATGACTGGAGCAAGAAATAGAACAAGGGACTGAGGGACTGAAGAGCCAAAGTGTTATGGCCTGTACTTCAATAAACCCATCCCAGCCCCCACAACCACCCACACCTTTTCCGGGACCTTCTGACTGTTAAAAGTCTGGAACAATCACTTTCCGTAAATCTGTCGCACCCACCCGAAGTTCCATATTCCCAAGTCTCTGAGATTCCGAGACCAAGGTTCTGCTCTTTTGATAAACGACACGCAGGATCATTGCGTACCTCACTCCCTTGTTCTTCATTTTATATTGCCCCTTGTACTCTCTT
>QLPI01052962.1:0-17790 GCA_003314275.1 Chroogomphus rutilus
TGAGTCCAGTGTAAGCTAGAGATCCCGGCAGTCTCCGCCCTCTAAAGGTTGACCCGCTGTAGACCACTGGGGACGCGAGCAGGCCTGTTCATAATATAGCAAGGGGACTAGCGCCCTACCAAACGCAGTCCATTAGGTTTGATATTCGGGCTTTCAGGCTCAATATGTCCTCTTCTGTTGCCAAGCTGTGCAACTACATGTCTCGGTTATAAGCGGGTTTCAGCGAGGCATTCAAACATCGGAGCAAGCGACTCGGAGATGCTCGCAAATTTTATTTCACAGATTAGCAAGATATCTAATCGAGACACGAGGTGTAATCAACGACACAACCTAGGCATACGATTATTTAGAAATTCTGCCAGACCACAGCAGACGTGGCTAGACACCGAGACACCGAAAGGTGGCAACGTGGCTGAGTGCAATTTACCTACCAGGTTTCGGGAGTCTGGCACTGGCCGATTGTCCACCATCGTATGATTCATTTTGTGAATACTACGATACAGAATGGATGAGGCCACAGTATGTTAGAAAAAAACGTCAAGACTCACTACTGACTACGTCCTCATCCTGGACAAGATGCGTTAAACCAACCTATTTATTTTTAGTTGATGGTTGTCGTCTAACTGGGATTGAATGATCTCACCTTCTGAGCATGCGGCGCAAATTTAGACGACCGGCCCTGAGGACAAGTTGAGATTGACGTGGTTCCATATTAGAGTTTTCCTTACCCTATGATCAAAACGTCAAGGTCATAAACACACTCGCCAAGATCAACGACACGCACCAAACCAATGCGTAGCGGAAATTCGTAGCCAATGATCGATGGATACCGTTGCACACATCGGCGATAGTCGCGCCCTTTCGTAGGCACTGAGAAACGACGTTCAGACATATTCATTGGAGAGGCCGAATGTCACAGACAATGGGGTCGGAGAGGTCTGGATGTTCTCCACGTTTCTTCGTATACACTTTGACCAAGCCCAAATCCTAGACGTCTGTAAGCTTGAGAAAGTGGCGGTGAGCAAAATTGCACAAACCTCCCATATTCGCTCCAATAGACCGTCCAGGTTGAGGTCCATCTCGCAACTGATGACCACAGAATGGTCTTGTCGAGCTATCTTATCAACTTGCTCCAGACTGATAGAATCGATCTTGTTGAATACATCTAAGGGGGAATGGAACCATGCGATTCAAAGAGGCGAGAACCACACTCACAGAGACAGGGCATGTACTTGCGGGTTCCTGGAAAACTGGGTTAAAGATACGAGGAAAACTCATGGGATCAGGGACTTGCCAATGAGCACGTCGATAAATTCATCGATGGTGATCTGTTGTTTTAAAAATGAATGAAACCATTCATATAGAGTAAAGAATGGCGCCATCTCACGTCCTGAAAAAGTAGCTCAATAAAATAAGCTGAATCATGAAGCAACGATATAGCTGTACCTCTCGGATCATGACATCGCAATTGTGTATTTTGTCTTCAAAAGAATATCAGAGAGACTAGAGTGATAACGAAAGGATTTGTTACGGACATCCAGCTAGGACGGTTCGAATCGTTTTCTCATCGAGTTTCGTTAGTTTAACCGAGGCATTTAGCTGTGAAGCTGTCAGATATCTTAAAAGAATCGCGAAAACCTTATGACTCGCTGTTATCTGCATACATCCATGAGAGTCGGTCCCAGAAAAGGCATGTGACACGCACCCCGCCTGTGGAGCGCTGCTTAAACACAACGTCAGGTTTGCGCTTGTTAAGTCGAATGCCCACAGCATCTAGCTCGATCTCAAGCAATCTTCGCTGCTCATGTGATTTGGTAGCGTCAAGCATGACAATGATCAGATCAGCAGTTTTGGCAACTGGGAGATATCGGTAGGACGAATGATAATAACCAGTTTGATCGTATGCGCACCTGAAACTACTTGTCTGCCGCGACCGCGACCTAACAAGCGATGAGACTTTGTCATCATTCTGAATAGAACATACCTTGACTTGCGCCTTCCACAATCCCGGGCAAGTCAAGTAGTTGAATTCTCGCTCCAGAATATTCAATGACACCAGGTATAGCCTTCAACAAACTTTAGATGTAATCTTCCATGGTACATTGTACATACTGTTAGGGTCGTGAACTCGTATGCCGCTGCCGCGGACGCTAGGAAGAACGATGAAGAGTAAATTACATGTTTAGGACATATACCACCAAAATTTATTACCAGTATGGGTTGTCTTGGAAAGCAGGGTAGATTTACCAACACTAGGGAAACCTGGGAGAAGTGATGAGAGAGGTCGAGGGAGTCAAGGAATGGATGAACCTATTAGGGCCACTCGTGCATCTTCCCCAAACCAAAAACATGCTAAGATGGGTGTTGCAATGGTCTAGCAAGACGTACCACCGCTCTTCTGGACGTCAAAGCCTTGTCCCGCTGGACCTGACTTTGAGGTGGGCTCTAAAAGTTGAGCCCTATATCGAGCAAGTTTGGCTTTCAGAAGTCTGAATTATGGAACATGTTTTCAAAGCAGGAAATGGTGCAGGTCACACCGATCTACTTGCCCTAGATGATACTCAGTTGCCTTTGGAAAGCTCAGCTGAATACCTACGCGGTAGAAGCAGGAGTCATACTTTGTTTTTTTGCGCTAGAATGTACTTCATTCAATTGCATATGACATGTGAAAATATCGATCAAAACCCACTCCTAGCCATCTCCTCTTCACCATCGCGCTGATGTTACTATTAGTCCATTTTTACAATGTCAAGGACGCGCACCCTCTATTTGCTTTATCTGGAGCAGCAGGTTGTTAAGAACAGGGAAAGCGTTCAATCAAAGAAATACCTTTTCTGTGAGACCCATGGTAAGTAGAAGTTAGTAGTACCGGGTTGAAATGTCTACGGCCAAATTAGGTAAACACAGATTAGCTCATCATCCGTAGAGCAGCTCCCTGCTACTTCTCACTAGGAGAATCTTTCATGCCTAGGAATTCAATGCCACAGCCTGTCTTACGCCACACTCCTAGCCTCTACCCGCATGCAGAAAATGATGACGAAGTAGGAGAGGACAACCAGTGGGGGACGTCATTGCGACATAATTCTTCTTCTGGAATTAATTCTCCTCCAGGTTCAAGTTCCTCTAGGCCCAAATATAAGCTCAAATCCAATTCCCCATACTCATCCTCCTTCTCGCCTTCTGGATCTGTTACCTCTGGGTCTGATGCACCGTCCGTTTCGCCAGGGAGCGCACCTGTCTATTCGGATATCTATTCAAAGTTTGTTCAACGATTCAGAAATCCGGAAACTACGGATAAGCACTTAAAAGACGACCCGGATATTCATTACTTCCAACGAGGTTTAGGCCAACTTAACGAAGGTGAAGAAAGCGAGGACGAGGAACTTGCCTCTAGTAGAGTTCCAACAGGAATAGATCCTCATGAACGCTTCTCCCCCATCCCCGAACCTGAGTCTCTGGATACAGTTACACCACAAGAGAGAGAACGATTGGAATGGCAGATTATGTTGGCATCGGTCTTGGATGGTGATGTTCTCAAATCAGAGAAAACGCGTATAGCTGTCGCTTTAGACGCGTCAGTTGAACATAATCGACAACTGGATATCTGGTTAGGCATCCGAGCACGTTTACGACGTCGCAGCGAGTCGGAAGAGCGGAAACGCCTCACCGAACGGCGACTAAGATCGGTCGACCCTATCGTCACCGAAATATTGTCATTCCGTTTTGAACCTGAGGAACATTCGGATTCATCTTCTCGATGTACATTGGCAGCTACCTTAATTGATGGTCTACTCAGACGTCTTGAATTCGCCCAATCACTCTATCCGAGCCTCAAAGCCATGTACGCTGATAAGCCCATCATGACAGAAGCCGAATTTCAGGTTCGGTGTGATGCCCTCATCGCGTGGTACAATATTGGCAAACGTCTCACAATTCAACTCGCACGTCTACGAAAGTGGACCGGAAGCGATTCCCTTGATGTCACCCAACCTAACACCACCGCAGAGCTTCCCATTGGTTCACATCCTCACCGACCCCCGGTTTCTTCCCCAAATGGTACTACCGACCATGCTGACCCGTCGACGTTTGTTGAGCGTGTGCTCAAGGAAGTATCATTGCAGGAGACCTTTGAAAGAGGTTCTTTGACAACTCTGCATACCCTCATCAGCCAATCGCGTGCGACTCTGATTAATCACGCACCCATGTTCAGAAAAATGAATTTACCTGGTTTTGAGACTGAGCTCGTCCAGATCGCGAGCTTCCCTTCAAGGCTTATGGAGGCATCTATGCACGTTCGACTTGATTACGCATCCAAAGTCAAAGATCCGGAGGTTCTCATCATAGATCAACTGCTAGAAGATTTCAAAGTATCCATTGGACTTGCGTGTACCGTTAAAAATGAGTATCAACGTTTACTTGCCCCAGTACCGGAAAGCAATTGGACGTTACCTCGATGCATTCCTGCCACCTACGATGATGCGATCCTGGACGCCCTTCGTTTCTTTTTCAAACTCATTCATTGGAAACTCAAGAGTGGGCCCAAGGGGATCTATTTCAAAGAAACTGATGTTTTGGAAGCTCAAGCCAATGTTTTTACAGAGGTCAGCAGAGCCACCGATGAGGGATCACTCTTGGTTGCAGAACAACTTTGGTATGTTTTCATGACTCCGTATATAATTGTACATTCTACGAGGAAGTATTAATCGTTTCCTTCATTTCTAGTTCCCTTACAAATCGTCTCATGATCAGGGTCACAGACTATTTCGAAACCCAGTTACATGTACCTTCAATGAAACGTCGCCACAAAGAAGATCAGGATGCTTATCTTTCGGACATTCCAACCGTGGAGATCAATCGCTACGAGGACGGTGCCCTCCCTCCTAGGCTGATTGGACGAGCAAAGGAAATGTCCGACGAGCAGATGGTAGGCTGGTTCAGTAAGGTTCTCGATAGTGTTCGGTTACGGTACAGAAAATTGCAAAGATTCGTCAGGTGCGAAGATCTTGAATATCTGAGAAGACACGGAAAAAGCCTTATCACTTTTAACAATTTCCATTTAGGGTTTTGACCCAACGCTACAGCAATTCTGCCGAGTACACAATCGAAAACGTAAAACTGGATATTTTCATCAGTGCACTGGTAGCTACTGATCACTTCCTGGTTTACACCGAGTGTTTTGAAAAGGAAGCTACATATATCGTTGCATCAGCCAATCTTCGTGATCGCCCAGATTCAATTAGGCGAATTATTCAAAAGGCATATCATACTAAATCAGATGTTGGTAGTCAGTCATCGTCAGAGCTAGCAGCCGGGGCCCGGTTTTCAATTGAAGACCCAGCAGACGACCTCAGCGAAAAGGAGGAAGGCGTCGGATATCTTCTACTGCTATCCCCTGTAGAGCAATTCTTGTGGCATGGTCTTGTCATGATGCTGGAAGTTCCCAGGGTTGATCTAGATCTGAAAGACAACCGCGTGCGCCTGATCGCGGACGGTGGACACGAACGGCTAGTTGAAGCCAAACAAATATTTACTGACCTTTTCTATGTGGATGACGATCTTGTACCGCAGGTCCATATTGGTACCCTTCGGTGTATCGCTGAGGAGCAAGCACATTTACCTTCTGTAAACAGAGAATTACGGAAGATCGTTCGTGCTACCAATCGTCTAGCTGAGGCAATCGTCAGTTCTGTGCACCACGTGCGGCGTGCGCTCACAGGTGTAGAGAAATGTCAAGAACTTTTAGAGAATTGGTTCAGCTTTGCTTCAGAGCACGGTCAGCATGTACAGAAACATATGGACAGGGCCACATGGATCAGATTCAATCGCCTTTTAACTCGGCTCGCGATCTCTTGGGTTGCATTCATCTGTGACGATTGTGATCCCACAGACCGGAAAACCTTTCGGTGGGCTGTGATGGCCCTAGAATTCACCCTTTTACGGACTAGACACAACAACATTCTTCACCTCCCTGAGGATCAGTTTACGCTCCTACGACAGAAGGTTGCAAGTTGTATGACTCTGTTAATAAGCCATTTCGATATTTTGGGCGCACGCTCCAGTTATGAAGCTAAGAAGGAGAGGGAACGTCAAGAAGAGCTTCAGCGACATCAAGCCCTGGAGGCGAGCAAAGACGAGGATGACCAATGGTTAGTCTCTGGATCAGAGGAAGGCAGGGTTGTTCAGGGCCCACAATTCGCCTCAAATCGTAGCGTCCGACTTTTCTGGGAGGATGCAATTCGTGCATTACGGGGGCTTGAGAGTCGACGAACAGATGTCGAGGCTGGTCAGCGTATGATTGGTCGTGTTTTAGACAACGAAAAACCAGAAGACAGATCTCTTGTCTTTTTGGCTTCATCAAGCTCAAATATATCGATACGTTGGCAGCAAGGGCGGTTCATTGGTGCAGGCGCCTTTGGGTCTGTCTACCTAGCTGTGAATTTGGATTCTGGCTCTTTGATGGCTGTGAAAGAGATTCGGTACCAAGATGTTTCTCCACTTCCTAATCTTTACAAGCAGATTCGCGAAGAACTCCAAGTAATGGAGATGCTCCACCATCCTAATGTTGTCGAATACTATGGGATTGAAGTTCACCGCGACAAGGTTTATATTTTCGAGGAGTACTGCCAAGGTGGTAGCTTATCAGCATTGCTTGAATTGGGAAGAATCGAGGATGAGGGGATCATTCAAGTATATACCATGCAGATGTTGGAGGGTCTGGCTTACCTCCATTCGAGAGGCATAGTCCACCGGGACGTCAAACCAGACAGTAAGTTTGACCTTTTTTTTCAAATTAAACAGGATCCTTTGTGCTTAAACGAGTTACAGATATTTTACTGGATCACATGGGCGTCATCAAGTTTGTTGACTTTGGTGCAGCGAAGGTTCTGGCAAAGAACCAGAGAACCATCCAGCGTTCACGGGTAGGGCAACCCAGCAATGTCCCCGGTATGCCCCCAGGGATGGCGAATAACAGTCTGACGGGAACACCTATGTATATGTCTCCTGAAGTTATCAAGAATGACAGGCGAGGCCGCCATGGGGCAATGGATATATGGTCAATGGGCTGTGTCGTTCTAGAATTTGCCACAGGTCGCAAACCCTGGAGCAATCTGGACAATGAATGGCATGACTTCATCCTGAGAGCTAGCTTTCGCAGCTGATGTTTTCTGGTACAGGGCCATCATGTTTCACATCGGTGTTGCGACTCAGCATCCTCCACTACCCGAGCCAGACCAGCTCAGTGAACTCGGTATCAGTTTCATTAAACAATGTCTGACCATTGATCCGATGCGTCGCCCCACTGCTGGTGAGCTCATGAATCACCCTTGGATGGTTATGTTCCGCGAAGCATTGGAAGACTACCAAGAAGAAACAAATATGGTTGCCAAACCTCCGTCGGAGCGGGGTTTTGAAAATGCAACTGTAGCACGACAAGCCGCTTTAATGCATGACCAGGAAGTGGCCCAGATAATATCATCACCAACTGCTTCTGATATAGATGCCACACCCTCCTAGTTACCTATGCGCTTTTCATACTCGTGTCGCAGGATGTTTTTTGGATGCATGAATCTCTCACACTTGACAATGTAGCGTTTATCATATTCCATCAGCATTATCTGTTGTACCATCATCGGATTGCATTTCCTAAAATTTTGTATGAGAAGCTCATTGACACGAAAATACAAAAGACGGTATAAGGTATAAAGGGCTACAATGAAGATCGAAGAACAGACAAACAAAAAGACCTGCTTATAAGTCATCCCTACTACTCAATCATCCATCGCGTCCCCTTGTTAGTAGACGAGTTGTCACTATTATGACTGATCTCACTGCTGCTCCTAGACTCCACTCGTATCAAGTGTGCATCCTTCACAGACCCTGTTGAAGAAGACGATACAGATCTTGTGATAGATTGTCCGCGAGTTGGTTTAGGTAGTCCTGCGCCGTTGCCAAAAGTAACTGAAAATGTAGGCACATAATGTCCATTTGAGGAGGGGAACTCGACCTTTTCGGGATCGTCATCAAAGCCCCATTTTTCTGGGTAGACGGGGAGGAAATCTCTGCCCTCGAAAGGCTCTTCCGTGTTAAGATAACGCGGGAGACCTTTTCCAAAGTTGAAGACACAGATCAAGCCTAAGACGAATGTGATGACCACAAGAGCACCAGAAACCACTGCCATGACGGCGAAGAATGGCCAAAGCACAAAAGTCCATCGAAAAGAGGTGCTACAAATTCCAAAAGTGAGCAGAAGTAACATAGGAACATTGTATACTCACGACTTGAACAGCGCTGCCCAAAGAGCCACAAAGAATAGATTCAGCACTAGGAAAAGTAGTGCTAACCTGCGCGCTTCACGTCGGACGGAGAACCAACCCTATGAGAGTTGTTGTCAGGCAATTATAAATTACATTTTCTGAGGGAATCAGTTACCGAAGACAGCCATGGGATGAGAAGCTGAGAAAAGGGATGGCGTTAATAACCGAGGAGTCGTGTCTTCAGGAGAAAGCTCACGCAGAATGTCAGAATGACCCCGCCTTTGTAAAGTGTCCCCAGACTCGCCATTCGCCCAATAGATCCGTTGTAAAGTTGGTCAATCCATAAAGCCGCGGCAGAAGCGATAAAAAACAGAGCTAGCTGTATGGCAATAGAGAGCAACAACACCAGTCTATAAACTCGATTGATAGTGAGAGAAGCGCCAACACGCTTGAAAGTTTGCCACCCATAAATCTACATAGGTGAGAACAGGAATGATGAGTTTCCTACATAAGTGAAGTTTTATCAGACGCACTTTTGTGAGTTTGTATGTCAAAATGCCAGTCACGAGCAAACCCACGCCATTCAGCACTGCACTCAGGATTTCGGCCACTTTTCGTTCATTCCAGTAAGGGCCAAGTATGTGCATTCCGTGACAAGCACCGTTAGTGATGATTCTGGCAAAATTCTGACGAAACTGCTCGGTCTCATAAACTTGAAAGAGAGACCAGACGGCGATCAAAAACTGTGTAACAAAGGCGGCCCAGATGTGGGGAATCGACTCATTGAGTAGTGCGGCGATTGACATTCCAAGCACCCAGACTTGGAAACCTATCAAGGTAATATCTTCACGCTTGGTAGTACTCAGTCTGAATATGTTAGGGTTATTCCTGTTGTTTCAAATGAACGGAACTTACTTTTGCACAGGCCAGAGAAGCGTCTGAGCACAAATGTCATTGGAATGAGAGCGGGGAGAGATTTCTTGGTTGTCCTGATGGATGTCATGGTTGTAAATATCATGGAACAACAATTCAGACCAAAAAAGGAGGCACTCACATCATTTGAGCTATCCTCGACGAGACTATGGTCCTGGGATGGAGGAGTGGGACTGAGGACTACTATGACTGAAGAAGGCGATAGAGCATACTCCTCAGGGGACGAAGCTTGGGTGTTTGTAGTTACTAAAGTAGGTGAGACCTGTGGTGCCAAGGCTGGCTCGGATTTCGAACTTGCAACCACTACCGCAGCAGAAAGTGAACTGCTGGCGGAGGGCAGATCAAGGGTATGAGAATGGGCGACAGTGGCTGTGGTTGCGGGAAGAGACTCGCTGGTTACCAGTATAGATGTTGAGACACTAGCTGCTGGGACGGAGGCCGTGTCCTGTCCAAGGGAGAGATTATTGCCATACCAAATGACTGGGCATAAATCTGGATTGACGATGTTGGGTAGAGTTTCACAGATGCGAAGGTCACTGTCTAGAATGGCAAAGCCACTGCCTTCGTCGGTCATGTTAGCTGTTTGAACGAATGACCACAGATGGGTTGACGCTGCAGCGTTAATAGAATAGGCCTGGCTCTGGATCACCACTTGAACGACACAATGGGAGACAGCGACTATGAAGTAGGTAGAAGTAATGCCAGAGAAAGTGATGCGTGACCACTAAGAGGAGCTTCAACAAGAGAAAGGTAACGATAAAGACAAATACACACGACCAAGCTCGCCTTCGCCGGAACGTCGTAGTGTCGCCATAATTGTTTGACACGCATGGCTGTTATTGTGTCAGACAACTGGGTGTGTGAGTCCAGGTAGGGATGACTGACTTGATGCAGAAAGAAACTAATCGAGAGAGCGGAATAAATGAGACGAGAATCAAATCGGACAGAAGAAACCCAGAGATAGTATGCTGGTATCGGGCCAGCCGCGATGAAGGCGTGGCAGAGAAAGGAAGTCAAAGAAATAAAGAAAGTGAAGAGGAGGGAAAGGTGAAGGAGACTGAATGAAACAGAGCGACAAGCGCTCTTCGCAACCGCATCAGCAGAAGCCTGCCCGTGTAATTAAGAGACCTATTAGGTAAGCTATGTCTATAAATCCAACGAAAGCAGAGAATAAAATAAAGAGAAAAAGGTAATATATCACTCTAATCAATCCTCTATTACTGTTCAGCTCCACTCATACTCTTATTTTCCCACAAGTTTCGCAATACGCTCTCAAGTCCCATTCGCCCTAGTCGTGCATTATCTCCAAACCGTTCACAGCTCCACTCCTCGAGGCTGTTTGCAAGACTCTTCCAAATCGGCATCCGTGTCTGTATCTCAGCTGCCTGCGTGAACAGTGTCTTCTCTGTGGGTCGTGAAGGCTCTGGAATGTACTGGAGCCGTTCTCGGCATGTAACATATTGCGACAAGGACATATTGCTCGAAGTGATCGTAGTTCGCTGAGAAACTGGATCCACGAATGTCACCTCTCGTACAAATGCATCTTCAGAGCCACCTAGCAGCTGTATGGTTTGTGCACACAATGTAAGAATCGACTGCTTCTTCCACAAATGGGAGCGTGACTTGCCTTGACTATCCATATCGGCGCTTTTTGTTTACAGCCCAGTATTCGCTCTGTCCGCACAATACCGGTAGTTGGGTCTATCGACCGATCCAGCACGTCTACTGTAAGGACATGGGTACAGTGTGGATTCGGGTACTTTTGCCAGATGCCGAGTTGTACATGAGTCCAAGGGTGGCTGCCAGCATTTAGCCAGTGAAGGAATCCGTAGACAAATATTTATGGCTTACTCGTAATTAAATGAGGTTGTAAAGAAATGCATTACCAGCGGGAAGTGCGCCTAGTGCGCTTTTATTGGCGACGAGGGTATCGGATGACTCGCAAGTGGTAAGCAGATCCGTGCAGGATTCGTGAATTGAGACGTGAAGCTGAAGGTTTGAAGTGGGTCAAGTGAGAAAGCAAGCGGCTCTCCCCGATCACACGTCGGGGGACGGGGCTGCCGCTATGCGGAGTTATAAAACCATAATTGCGGATATACTAATTACAATCACTTGCTGTGCGGAATACTATCGGTAAGCCCGGTGATACATCCTCGAGTTACCGAAATTAGTTTCCAATTCTTCCTGCTTTCTCAGCCAATTTGTACAGTGTCTCCCGGTCCCCACTTTGGTCTACCAGCGATTTTAAAAACCCACCATCCTTCTTCAGTAAGCTTGCGGGAGTATCAAATTCGACCATGTTTCCTGCATCTAACACCATGATCTTGTCTGCATCCATGATCTGCAGGATGTCAGTCTTATCACCCCCTGTTTACGACTAGCAACCTGAAAACACACCGTTTGCAGTCTATGTGCAACCGTGATAACAGTGGCATCACTCAAAACCTCTCGGAGTGTATTTTGAATAATCGTGTCTGTCGCATAATCAATGGCGCTCGTTGCTGCATGCCGCCAAGTCAGCATCATCCGTATTTGTCAACGTGTCTTCACCTTCGTCTAAAATAAGAAGTTTGCTTCTCCGCACAATGGCCCTTGCCAATGCCAATATTTGGCGTTGCCCAACAGATAAGTTCCCTCCACCGCTTGAGATAGAGCTGTCTAGTGTAATCTTGGATGCATCGTTTTCTCCCTGTAAGTTAAATAAACCGGCTGCACGAAGCGCATCATTTAGGGTTGCGTCCTCATGCTCAGAGAAGGGATCCAGGTTCTCGCGCAGAGTTCCTGTCAAAAGTTCAGGCTGCTGGGGTATGATGGTGACGCTTGACCTGAGTGCTTGGAGGTTAATCGCTGCCGTATTCAACCCGTCGAAGGCAACCACCCCTTCGGTAGGTATGCATCGCAGAAGAGACAAGGTTAGCGATGATTTACCGCTGCCCGTCCGACCCACAACTCCAATTCTTTCGCCGGACTTAACTTCAAACGAAATGTCGTGCAACACCTATAAGCACAGCGGAAGATGAGGAGAGTTATAGATTAACATGAAGAGTGCCCCACCTCGGGGCCGTCAGAGGAGTAACGAGCACGAAGGTGTTCAACTTTGAGTGCGCCAGACGCTGGCCAGTAAGCAGGTGGCTTTCCAGCATCGGTGGATTTTGGCTCTTGATCGATATTCATGTATCCCTCAATACGTTCGAGACTAATGCACTGAGTGAACCTTTGAAGCATCACATACAGTTGGGCTAGGGACAAATACCTATTGCCTTGTACTTCGAATTCATTCAAACACCTGACTGTTTGGAATCAGTCATTGGAAAGTCTAACAAAGGGTGATCAACTCACTCCACCACAATATCATGCCAGAGAATGCAACTGCCATCGTTAAAGAAAAACCTGCATCGCTCGCCGTCCGGATTCCATTGCCATAAACCAAATATATAGCTAGACCAGAGGCGAATATACTTCCAATGGCATCAATACGAATGCATACCCATCTAATATCATTAAAGCATTGAGGGACGTATAAGAAAAGAAGAAATGATATGGCGTACCGGTTGCAGTTATAAAACGTCCGTGCGGGCCTTGTGTATGCATCTATGCGTCTCAAACTCTCCGCTTTGAAGGACTCTTGTGCCCCATAAGCCCGAATGGATGCTATATGGACATGATCAGCACTGAACCTCTAGGATTTCTGGAACCGATTCACTTAATCCAGCGATGGCAGCACCGAAATGGGCCAAGACGGGTGAACGGCGATTAGACATCTCCCGTTTGATAGAGAGTTGCGCTTTGATATACAGCTGACCACAGAAACGACCAACGACGAAAACAGCGATACCAGGGAGTACAAAAACTGGCACGAAAATAATAACAGCCGCGAATTTAATGGCCAGAGCAATCGACAACTCGATCTGGCAAACGGTTTCGTCAACAATCTCAGCTGTCTATGTGGCCACATACGACGTCACTGAGATATTCGCTGACAGGACCATCCACGGCTCGGATATCCTGAGTACATCGTGCGATAATGCGGGCTGTTGGCACTGTGTCCAGCCATCTGACGAAAAACATCAGCACGAACAAATATATGATAATACAACACACCGAAGGGTTGTACCGAGGACACTTGTGATCAGGTTCCGGTGTATCGTACGAGAGGCCTACGAATTCTAACCAGTAGGTGAAACATACGATACGAGAATGAGGTGCTTACCCTAACAGATCCAAAGACATAGATTATCGTGCCCACAGAGTACGAAAGCATGATGCAAATGAGGATGAGGGCATACATGGACAGATAAAAAGACACGGGAACAGCCCAGGGGGGGTGCTGTTCATATTGCCAGGCCCAGTAACCCAAAAACCAGGTGGAAAGAGATACAGCCAGGTCAGCGATGAAAAAGCATGCTATGAAGGATGTCCAGAAAACTATGCCACCAAGACTGGAAATATACAGCTTAAGGGCCGGCCAGCTGACGCGACCCAAGGCAATTTCTTCTGCCATAACCAGCTTAGCGGCTCCACTCTTATCCTTCTTGCCAGGCTCGACGATATCAATGGCTTCGTCAGCCTTTTCAGCTAATTCGTCTGCGTCCGCGCCTTCTTCAAGTGCACCATCCTGGATCAAGACTTCCGACATCGTGCCTTGACTCGCGATGTGGCCATCAAGACCCACAGAGATGACGAAATCAGCGATTGGAGCAACCATCGCGACGTTGTGAGTCTATTCTAAAATATCAATCTTTCGGTACACAGGAATGCACTATAGGGAGCCATACCACAAGGATCGTAGTCCGGCCTTGGAGCAAATTTCCTTGAAGACATTTATCTACAACAAACCTCGCCGTATGTACATCAAGTGCAGCAAGAATGTCGTCCAGTAGAAGAATAGACGCATCGGAATAAATAGCACGAGCCAAAGTAACTCTTGCCTTTTGGCCGCCACTGAAATAATTTAGGAACGCGAAAAAACTACTGGTCGAACACACCTTAAGGTTAAACCTTTCTCTCCCACTTCAGTTTCATCCCCAGCGTCGAAAAGAGAAAGATCGCGCTGAAGGCCGCATTGATATATGACTTTAATGATGCAGATGAGCTGCAATAATCTACATGGAAACGATTAGGCAAACCTTTATCGTACCGCTCCTTGTCGTACGGTTTCCCAAACAAGATATTGTCCTAGATACACAGTATTAGGAACCTGTATACTCGATGGATTTGGCTTGCCTTGATGGTCTCGTTTTGTACCCAGGCTTCTTGCGCTGCATATGCAACTCCACCTTCGCGAGGTAGTCTGAAACCAGCATTTGCCCCATTTGGTTCGTAGTGCATTTCGCCTGAGAAAGGGTCAACTATTTTATTACTAGAAGAGACTGCCATTTACCTAACAAGGCCATGAGAAGGCTGGTCTTTCCGCTGCCAGTAGGCCCGATAATTAGGTTAAGACCGCTGCGCTTGAAAAAGAGCTCTCCTTCAATATGAAGGCGATACTGCCGTTGAGGACTCTTTGCGCCTTGCTCTTGTGCTCCGTCCCAGGAGAATGTTGCATCTCGGAAGCCAATTGTGGCAGGATCGATGGTTTCCGCAGGATCAACAATACTCTCTTCATTGTGGTCCTTCAACGTGAAACGATCCAGTAGCTCCGTCTAGTAGAAAATGTCAGCCAGCGTATAGAGAAAGAAGGATTATCTTTACATCGAGAAGGAAGTCATTTATTCGATCCAAGGAAACCTTCGCTTCATTGAGCACAGTGATGAGATATGGAAATTGTGAGCGACGGAAGGTTTTTCGCACCATTGATAAAAACGGGGACCAGGTAGAAAGTCATATGAAGGGTATCTCGCATAGTCTCAAAGACAGCCATGCTGCTGAATACTTTGGAGGCCGACATGACCTCATTTTGCAACGTAGTCTGTCAAAAGGCGTTCAGGTGATAGGTAAATACACAATAAGAAGAATCGCACATAACATGCATACGTGACCATCATCGTTAATAGGGGGAAGAAAAAGCTGTTCGATATATGAGCGATTGTTAGATGGTAGTGGACTTGAAACCATTCACTTTATGATGTTGTTTAGAAGACCGAGAAGTCGTCGATTCTTCAAAAAGTGAAGCTCGACATCCCGTTTCTCTGCGATTTGCTCGTTCACTTTGGTTTCCCAACCAAATAGTTTCACCATACGAATGACCGAAAGGACTGTTGTGATGGTGGAAAGAATCAAAATCTGTCAGGTTTGAGGTCTGTGCATAACCTACTCTCTGTGACAGACTGCACACGTGCGTCCGTCTAACATAGGACATGTACTATTCAATAAAAACGTCAAGATCAAGTGGTAATTCACGAACTTTTTTCATCCTCTCAGCTTGAACATGATTCAAACGTTTAGCGATGTACCCGGGTAAGGGAATAGAAACCACCATGACACTCATGCCTACTATCGCACTACGTCTCATGATTCAATACAGTTCTCTTAGTTAGTGATCAAGCCATACCTCCAGCCTAGGATATGGTATAAAAACCACACACAAATGACCAGCTGTAATGGACCAAATAAAACTGCAAAGTGGGTTTAGGGGTGTGGTGTTTCAAAGAGGTACACGATGCTGAAGCTCACCTACGAATAAAAAGTCGCGTCCATCTGTGATATTGCCAAGATCCGTACTGATATAGTTGTTGATTCTGCCGACTAAATTAGCGGCCTTCGCGTTAGCATCAGCTTTTGGACTGCCCAGCTGACTGCTAGAGGAACTAGGCTCAGGGCTAGTGGTATTTTTAGCTTTCTTCTTTCCTTTGGCAGCAGATGATGGCAGGCTGAGTGTCGAACTGTCGCCGCTTCCCTCTAAAGTCTCCTCTCCGCTGTTAGAACTTCCGGCCTCAGCCTCAGTATCGACGATAGAGCGAGTGTCTGGGGTATTGGCCTCGGTGTTCGGCGTACTGCTTGGTTTAGTATCCTCTTTCATCCTTACTCGGAGAGCATGATCGAAGACGAGCTGTGTGAGTATTCCTTCTGTGCGGACGAGCATCCTTGTCTGCACTTATTTGTGTTACATACAATTTTATCATGATGTTAAATAGAATGAACGCACGGCGAGGAAAATATAGTACTGCATGGCTATAGAACCCAACTGTTGTAACTCGTTAGTATCTAGGTAATCGCAGCAGATGAACAAAGGCAAACGTTTGGGCCAATGAAGAGGAACAATATCCAAACCCACGGGCGAACGGGCGCACCCTGTCCGCTAGTTTCAAGATAGTCGAGAAGCTGTTTCAACGCAAACGGTGGCATAAAACCAGAAAGGCACTGAAAACAGAGCCAGACGTGAGTTGAGACCATCAAATTGACGTGATCTTACTTTGATTATGAGCATGAAGGCGAGCCGAATATATTCCGAAGCTTGAAATAAAAGCCAATCGACATTTCACCCCTTGGCAATGCAAGCTTTGTAATACGCACAAAAATAACGCAAAAAACCCCAAAAGAGATGAGTTCGCTTCCGATGTATGTAGGGATTTAAAATCTGAGGAATACCCATAAGATGTATGAAAGAATGGTGCGATATAACGTACTTTTTCGCTGGTCATTACCAGGTGCTCTGCTCTGTCATAATCAGCCAGAGGGGGAAGAGACTCGTACGGGAGGTGAGGCACTCGCGCTGCCATTAAAATGATGGGATCCATGAACGTGAAGGTCAAGAACGACCACCATGATGCTATTTGCTCAGAATTGACTTCCTTTGACGGCCTCTAATGAAGAGTGGGATGAGAACAATGTTGATCAGTGACAGATATGGAGATACCAATGGATCAACTGGGGTGTAGACACGAGGTAAAGCCAATGGGATAAAAACTCCGACGAGAAAGGCGAGAGTCAGACGTGACCAGAGGAGCCAACCTTGGGCCCCATCCATCGGTTTTAATGTATAGGTAGCGAGAGGAAACAGGTCGCGGTGAGCATATATGGCCACAACAGCAAGCATGATAAGCGTCATGTGGGTTCTGGCGACGAAATACCATCTGCCATTAGATATCAGAGCTATGAATGCCAGGAGAGAAGTGTAAACCTAATATAACAATCAACGAAGTGTATTACTTTCGAAGGTAATGATACGAACGTAAAGGGCGAGGTTTCCAACCTCAATCCATTTGTTTCCCTTTGTAAAGAAGTTGAAACAGGACGTGACGTTAGGTTTGTTAGGCCAGTTGTTCACACGCCAGGTTTCTGACGGTCTATACTGTTCCTGCCCATCGTTTTTGAAGTCAAGGAATGCAAAGATGGTCACGCCAACCAGAGATAACGTTCCCAGGAGGTTGAGGAACTTGCACGATATAGTTAGGACATCCTGTGCTTTGAGCTGTTGCTGCAAGTTGTGGAAAAAGTTGAAGGAATCTGCAAGGGGGATTGATGACCGTCCCGGTGCGTCGTGATGCGCAGATGCTCTTGACCATTTCCTAATTGCGATAAATCCCTGTATAACGAGTAGAATAACAGCTAAGTAGGCCGGGAAAAGAGGCTCGTGGACCCAAAAGCTGGCATACACAATGAGCAAAATGTAGGAAAGACAAATACTATAGTGAGAACTAACCAGTGCCCGACGTCAAACAAA